>JAGDQP010033096.1:0-20877 GCA_022664845.1 Lepisma saccharinum
GTCAGACACCTAAAAGGATGAACACAATGAAACCCCATTTTCTATTATCTAATTTAAAGTACTTCATCGAAATTGCGTTACAAAGTTCGTTCAAACAATCCTTGTATTGTCCAAAGAATCAGTCAAGACGGGAAAAATTGGCGCGTAAAGGAATGACACAATATATTTTTAAAGGTAGTAAATGAAATATAGTTACTTGCCCAAGCAAGTACCTGAGCTTTTGTCCCATGGCTACGTCTTTATCTTGATGTGCACCCACTAAATATACGAACACTTATTTAGTATTATATGAAACAAATAAAAACCTGTTACTCCTTTGTACCTTCCTGAAGAAGGCGACGTTTCTTTTAATTCTATTGTTAATGAAGGGGTATATTTCACCAAATAAAAAGCCAACGCTAAGAAGGATATGCCCCGTCGTGTCATTACGAGCCGGCGCCCATGGTTGAAGGTACAATCGCGGCACTTTCCTGTTGTGACGAAAAACATCAGTCAGGTCAGGATGGTCGCCCACTGGTATCGAACTCAGAACCAATCGATGTGAAGTCGAGAGAGAGAGAGAAAGAAAGAGTAAACTTGGTGGTAATATTTTAAAAAGAAAACAAGGAGACAGATTTCACTGACAAAAGAATCATATTGTCAATACATTTCAGATCTTTTCCTGGGTTTTCTTCCTTTCAATTGTAAGCGTTTTTTTTTTTTTTTTCGATTTTCTTGGTATGTTCGTAGATTATTCTATGAATGTCTAGAATGAGCGCATAGCCTGGGAATATCTCAGGTATATTCTACGAATATGTCGAGAATAATTATTCTTTGGGGATATTCTTAGAATATTCTAACAAGTAAATCTATCGAGGGTTGGAATTGCTTTTTCGATCAATCTTCGTAGAGGGGTGGGGTACACCAGGAAACCATGATTAAAAGTGCTTTCGTACATAAAGACGGGCGCAGTGGTCAAAAGTGTGATATAGAAGAATAAGTACTTATAGTGTGATCTAAGTCGGAAAACACACGTTTATTTATAAAATGTTTGGAATAATGGAAAACAAATACACGTGAATAGATATTGGGTCAATGCACTATCTTTTAGAGAGTACGTTTGTCATTGTCGCCATCTTGAATCTTGCTCGATTTTTTAAAAGGGAAGTGTGTCATGTAACATATTAATCTGGTCTAGAATTATACCAGAAATACATTGGTGAAGTCAGTTTTGCCACAAATGCATTTTTAAGAGAGATAATGAGATATTACATGAGTATGTGTAGTTGATTGAACAAAGTCTGGAAATACTCTGTTCTTCTTGAAACAGAGCAAGAAATCCAATGCACAAGTAATGAGCATTGAATACCACCTAACCAGTGCTTATTACTTCTGCATTTCTTGTATTGTTTCACGAAGAACAGAGTATTTCCAGACTTTTTTTTTCACTCAAGGACGCATACTCACTTAATATCCTATTATATCTCTAAAAAATACATTTGTGGAAAAACTGACTTCACCAATGTATTTCTGGTAAAATTCTAACCCAGATTGATATGTTACATGAGACCCTTCCTATTTAAAAAATCTAATAAGATTCAATATGGCGGTCATGACAAACGTGCCCTCTAGTAGATAGCGTATTGACCTAGTGTCAATTCATGTGTATTTGTAGCATTTTACAACCAAACGTGTGTTTTCCGACTCAGATCATACGGTAAGTGCTTATTCTTATGAATCAAACTTTTGGCTACTGCGCCCGTCTTTATGGATGAAAGCACTTTTAATCATGCTATCTGGTGGTTCCCTGATGTACCCCTAGGAAGTTTGGTCCAAAAAGCAGTTTAAACATCGATAGGTTTACTTGTAAGAATATTCCTGAAACTCCAACCTAGATTTTTTTTTAATATCGATATTCTAAAAGTATATCCTAGGAGCATCCTTATTTGATCCCAAATATTGTTCGCATATTGTGGATCTGAATAGGATATTATGTTCGGTGTGGTTATTTCATTGTTAAAAAATGAAATTACTGCTTTTATGAATTAGATCGCGGCGCAGTCACTTCGGGTGACCTAAAATATCTATTGGTTCTGTGCCTAGACCCAAGCAACACGGATGCAAATTGCGGTGGAAATCAATGCGCTCATGTATATATGTATCTTGTTCAAACGCACAGATAATAGATTTTAAACGCTGTAGATTAACGTTTTCTATATATGAATACTGGAGTATTTAGACGCTACTTTTGTATTATACTTTTTTCTTCACTTACACATGAAATTACCCTAGCTGCACAGTAATTTCTGACAATCTAGTTAGTGATGCTAAGAGGCAATTTCCCGCCTTATTACATTAGTGATTCCTGGTTTCCACATGTTCCGACCAGGCAGTATCTAGAAATTGGTTTTGGGAGTGGTCCACGGACTTCCGGGAGGTGGTCCAAAGAGTGTGTGAATATGAAATGTACATTAAATATATAAAATTACGGCGTATACCCACCTCAATTTTTTAGGAATCACCGTGTACTCACCTAAAATTTATGAAATACGCAGGTATATGGCGTAGTAAGCAAAAAGTTTCGTTAAAAGCGAAACGTATACCCACCTAAAATTGTAGCATTCCATCCCTGAATATTCTTCTGGTGACTGCTGAGGTTTTGTATAACTGCATTCCGCGGGGAACAGAAGCTGTGATAAGTGCAAATGGTGACCCAGCACATGATTAATAATGGAAGAGTATGAATTTCACAGGTGTTCGTGTTATTTTGTCCAATACTTGTATATAAGGAAAAAGGAAATAATGTACAGTGAAACACCTAAAAGAATGAACACGGTGAAACGCCATTTGGTATTACCTAATTTCAATTAGTGCATCGAAATTTCGTAAAAGGTTCCTTCAAACAATCCTTTATTGTCCTAAGTCCTAACAATCAGTCATGTCAGAGAAAATTGGATGCGTAAAGGAATGACACAGGAAACTAAAATAGGGTCTACAGTCAGTTGCTCAAGAAAGTAGCTGAGTTTTGCCCTATGGCCTGTCTTTACCTTTTGCTCCTAGCCCCATGCCCTGTCTTTATCTTGATCTGCACCCATTAAATATGCAAAAACTTATTTAATATAAGAAACAAATAAACACATGTTACTTTCTCGGCCCTTCCTGAAGAAAGCGATGCTTCTTTGAATTATATTGTTAATGAAGTGTTCTATTTCTCCAAAAAGTCAAGGTGTGCATGTAGGAGAGCCCTTGTCCTTTCGAGCCGGCGCCCATGTTGAAGAAACCATCCCGGCACCTTTGTGTTCTGAAAAATAATAACTAACTAACTCTATGGCTTATGGAACTTGCAAGTACATCGCCGCAGTAACAAACGTTCGCCGTTGGATTCTATCCTGGGCAATATCAAGCCAGTTTTCATCACGAACACCTATTTCTCGAAGGTCTCTTCTAATATTGTCCTCCAAACGACGTGTCGGTTTTCCCAATAGCCTCCTTCCATCAAGCCTCCCAACCAGGATAGAATATAATATTCGTTTTCCCCAACCGAGCTACATGGCCTGCCCACCTTAATCGTAGCGATTTCATGATTTTTACAACATCTGGTGAAATGTACAGTCCGTGGAGTTCTTCATTATGCAGTCTATTCCACTCTCCAGTCATCTCATCCCGTTTCGGCATGTATATCTTTCTCAATTTTCAAACACACGTAATTTATGTTCATCTACTAGGGTCGTACTCCAATTTTCACAACCGTAAAGTATTACCGGAAGAATAAACGTTCCGCATATTTTCAATTTCAATTTCCTTTATATCTATCTCGATGTTAGAAGTTTTTGGACTGAATGGAAACTTGCGTTCCTCGATACTAAGCGACTTTCTATTTCTTCCGTGACCTCATTTTGCTTTTTACGTATGCTCCCAAGTATTTAAATTTGTTTACTTTTTCTATGACCTCATCCCTAATTCTTATGTTTCTATTTCCTTCTTTACCTATGTTTCGCCTTGTTATAATGTATTTTGTTTTATCTGTGTTTACCTGTAGACCCATCACATCGCACGCCTCTACTAAGATATTGGCGTTGCTTTGTAGTGCATCTGTATTGTTCCCTATTAAATCTACATCATCCGCGTATACGAACATTTGATTCAAACCATTCAATAATAGTCCCTTTTTGTCCGCTTTAATTTTTAAAATCGCATATTATAACGCAAAGTTAAACAGTAGTGGTGACAAGGCATCGCCTTGTTTCAATCCGTTTCGAACTTGTAACTATCTGACACATTATTACCTATCCATACTTTACTTATGTGGTCGCTGAGACACATATTCACTAGTTCAACCATTTTTTTTCGGAATTCCAAATCGTATCAGGATACTGTATAACTTTTCCATTTTGATAGAATCACATTCTTTCTTAAAATCAATGAATAGCTGGTGAATCCCACTGAATCCCATTGTATTCCCATTTCTTCTCGAAAATTTATCTCAAGACAAAAGTCTGGTCCAACGTGGATCTATTTCTTCTAAATCCGCATTGATTATCTCCAATTATTTCATCTACGTATACACTTAGGCGTGTTAACACAATATTACTTAATACCTTGTAACAGGTTGGAAGTAACGAGAATCCGCGGTAATTATTAAAGTCCGATTTATTACCTTGTTTGTAGATCGGAAGTATTATTGAGGTTTTCCATTCCTTTGGGAACTCCTCCTTTCGCCATATAGAACTTACCAATTTATGTAGTTACTTGATCAGTGCAGTTCCTCCTGCTGTAATTCGGTTGGAATGTTGCCTATTCCAGGTGATCTGAAATTTTTCAATTTCTTTACTCATATTTCAATCTCGATCTCGCTAGGTTCGAGAATCCACGGTTCTTCGGTATGGATTTCAAATTCCTCTGTTTGTTCCCCGTTGTGTACATTAAGAAGTTTGCCGAAATAACTTTTTCACACATCGACAATTTTAGTCGGATCAGCCTTAAGATCTCCACGTTCATTTCGAATCATTCAAAGCCTTGGCTGCTAAACTTTTCTTAACGAGTTTACCCCTTTTTATAGATCTCGTATGTTATTCGTCTTCCCGTTTTCCTAAATCTCCTGAATCTTCTGCTTCAGATATTGTCGACTTTTGCTTCTGAACCCGAGTGTGGCGTTTCGTTTTGCGTTACTGCAGTGGTTGGTATTTGCTTCGCTTTTAACTTAGCCATCGTTGCCTGACTTGTTTTCGTATTTCATGAAGCTTAAGGCATTCTTCATCAAACCAAGGTTTGTTTTTCTGTTGTTTCTTCTCACCTACACGTTCCTTCGCTGCGCTCTTAATTGTTTCACGAATAACCTCCCTCGTCTTACTTACATCAATTTCGTTATTAATATCATCATTATTATTACTCGATCGGCTAGAATTTCGAATCTATTTGAGAGTTTGAGTTGGTAATCTACTTTTATGTTCGGATTATTTAATAGTTCAACTCCGAATTTCAGTTGTTTTGACCCCTTGCTTTCTCTGTTTGCGATGAATAACGTTTCCCTTACTTTTGTGATCACTAATTGATGGCCGGTGTCACCTTCCGCTCCTCTGTACGACCTAACGTCCATTATGTTGGTGAGTCTTCGTCTATCTACTAATACGTGATCGATCTGGTTGAAACTTTTGCCGTCCGGAGACACTAATGTGTATTTGAGTATGTCTTTGTGTTCAAATTACGTGCTCTTTACCAATAGGTTTTTCGAAATCGCGAAAGTTATCAGTTTTTCTCCATTGTTGTTGGTCTTTTCGTGAAGGCTGTATTTGCCTATAGTAGGTCTACATTTTTCTTCCCTCCCTGCCTTTGAATTGAAATCACCCAACACAATTTTCGAATTATACTTCGGCATTCGGTCAAACAGCCTTTCTAGTTCATCGTGGAATATATCGTTGTTGTTATCAGTAGTCACCTCGGTCCGAGCGTAGACGTTTAATAAAACCGTGTTGCCTCATCGAGTAGGTATCTTAACGTACGATAGTCTTTCGTTTACACACAGAAAAATCGAACAATAAATTTTAACTAAACAGGTCCAGTTAAGGGCTTTCTGGTACCGTCAACAAAACATCTAATACTACGAACTGGACAAGAGCCAACATGTATGGTACGTGCAGCGAAACACAAATGGTAAAAAGGGTTCTGGTTAACGCAATTAAACCTAGAGTAACGGATACTGAACAATACAGTACCAAGAACTGAACGATGTTTGGTTGAACTCCAACAAAACATGTCTGATGCTAGTTACTATGTATCAACCTGTTACTAAACATTAACAGTAACAGGCACCAAATGCGTAATGGGGAGAACGTAACTGGGCGGTTATAGTAGCTGCAGTCATACATCCAGTTGAAAGTATAATCACTGATGACAAGGAACTTACATATGCTACCATCTTTTAGGTAACGTTTGAACTACTTACAGTAACATATTGGCCTTTCCGTGTTCACTACGGTATTTGGAATGGGACATTCAGTATTTTATTATAGAAAAATAAAATTTGATGGTTGTGACACTTTCAGTGTTTTCAACAGCAAGTCTTCATAATGTCCTCGACCCGAACAGTAAAACGTCATTATAATACTCTTGAGGTGTCTCACTTCTGTAAAATCACTAACATTCTTCTTCATAGCTCTATTCTAACACAATTAATACAATTTTCAGGTTTCGAATAGTCTACATAAATGTCTTTACTGCAGGAACTGTTTTTGTAACATAATAGGACTAGTAAGGTAGATAGCGGCTTCGCGGCGAACATGACGCCAACTGCGCGGCACATCGGCAGTAGACACTATGCCCCGTTTGAAAGCAGTTATCCACATCGCCGCTGTTCGATACGGTAAGAAAGCGGCACCATAACTCTGTGTGGCATTCCCATGCACTCCTGCCGCGGAGAAATGATACTTTCACATACGGACGTTGTTCACTCTACGTGACCTCCATCCCGGAACACTGTCGCTCACTTCCTGAACTTCGGGGCGTGCTCAGACATTCATCTCTACTCACATACACCATCCACTCGACAGTACATGCCATAAGGTTTCCAACATCTATCTTCGATCTGTCCTGTTATTCCCCAATCGAAAGAAAAAAAGTAGTTGCCATGACTTATGACTTAACCCTCGTAGTTAAGTAATATAAGATAATACATAAGTGCAAATGTTTGCCTTCGGATGTCAAAGTCAGAACATTTCGTCTACGATGAGAACCCATTGCATTTGTAGAAGAGTAGAAACTGTAACCCTTAGGCGTATGCAACCAATCCAACTGTATTTATCCATAGATAGCTTTATCAACACATCTAAGATTGCCATTTCAATGGCATTTCACTTTAGGACTGTTGGAATCTCTAGTACTAGTGAAAGATGTCTTGTTTCAACCGTTGAAGTTATTACAATGCGTTGACGTTACTTCAAGTTACATAAAATATATTTATAGATATAATGATTAATTATCATAGTTCCTAGCAACCCTCTTGCGCAACTGTAAATAGTTCCCTCCTGAATCTTAATCGCAATCATTACAAACTGGGTAAGATTAATAATTTTCTAGTATTATCATTCTTGCACAGACAGGGTTGTAGAACAAAGAGAAACTTGTCACCAGCAAAGAGTGTGAATCTGTGTAGGTTTAAGAAGTGAAACATACTAGAATTTCAAATTAAAACTGAGGAGATTAGTGGTATTAATTACGTCACGTAGGTCTTCGTAATGATACCTGAAATCTGCTCACGATTTGCGTATTTCGGGAGCTTTAATGCATATAACTTCTAGAAAGCTAGCCCCTCATAAAGATTACGAAATAAAGAATCTCAAAAGAGAACTATGTGTAGAAGGAAGTATCATGTTTGTCTTTGATATAGTAAAGACGGGGTCGTAGTAACTAAAATTCTACAATATTCTGTGCGAGGTCTCGCGTAAGTTCTGCAGACTCATTTGCCACGTAAACCTAATAGTTTGAATGTAGTTGAATAGACTTTTGAAATGTGTTAATCGAAGTAAAGTTTAGAGTCCACAAGATTCTTATGTGAAACTACTTTAAGTGGTATGTGGCTTTATATAAGATATTTTTTAAACGGAAGGAATAAACGATGCACTTTTTGATGGTAAATGAAAGTTTCTACTGTTCCCACCACGAGGAAAAATCAAGAATATCATACTTACGTTTGTTGAAAGTGTCGAAACGACTATCCTTAAATTTGCATTGTTCATTATTCGAAGTGGAGGATGCAAAAGTGTGTATTTATTTATTTATTTATTTATTTATTTGCATTTTAACCTTAACAGGTTTACGGTTAATAATCTACAGTTATAACAGGTTTTACATGGTATAATGGTAAACATTATTTCACGTATAGTATAGAAACACAAGATACATAAAAGTACTTAAAACTAAAAATTTAGGAAATGAAAGGAACAAAAGCATCCCCCATAAAAATCTGGAAGTAAAAATATAAAAAAAATATAAAAAATACAAATACAATGATAATGAAAATAAAACATGTACATAGGTTAAAAACACCAAGGTACGAAGGGAAAAGATATACAAGGGCGTACAATTCTCAAAGATTTTGTACATATTTCAAACCACTTTAAATTACTTTATGTTATGCATTTTTATAAATAACTATTTTGTTAATTAAATCTTGTAACTATATTTTTACTAGTCTTACAAGGTCTGTCTGATAATACTTACAAAATATTACAATTTCAGTGTAAAATGCATATTAATTTATTTATTCAATAACTTTTCTTATACCCGTAATACTGAGCAATTAGACGTTTTACAAGATTAGACAGTACATTGATGAGCATGAGCAAATCTTTTGAGCATGAGATTTAAATACAAAAATAAAAATGTTACTGAAAAGTAGATAATTAAAAAATAAGAATTAGAAACTAACAAAAAAATGTGGAAGGGAAATATACAAACAGAGATAAGCGTTAAAAGGAGTAAAAACAATGATAATAAAGATAAAGCGTGCTTTGTAATAAAATTTAAAAAATCCGAAGGAATAAAACATACAAGGGTATTAAATTTCAACGATTGCATACAAATCTCAAAATAATCTTAAATTACCTTGTGTAATAGATTTAGCTAAGCATTACATAGTTAGCTAATCAAATCATGTGCTTAAGATAATTTATTAGTGTTACAAGATCTGTCCGATAATACCTACAAAATTCCTAAGTTTCAGTGCGAAATCTACTATAATATTCCTTTGTACAATACTGTTTTTTTACAAATTCTGACTATGGGGCAGTTGAGATGAATCAATATTTTTACAATACGTTATATACAGTACAATGGTAATCTCTTACATGCTGACAATCTGCCGACATTTAGACATATTTTTGCAAACAAATCTCTACGATCACTGCTATGTTCGCCTAATTTTCTTCTTTTGGATAAGGAATCGTATTGAAATTCATTCAGTAGACATTTACAATAGATTGATTTTTCATACAAAACTATTAAAACTATTTTTGTAGTAGAGGTGTCCACAATTTGTTAATTAAATTTGTAGTAAGGAAACCAGACCACAGATGTATATTCTAAGTTGCTTCTTATAATACTATTGAAAAGTGTTATAGGCACCCTAATATAATTAAAATCTTTTTTTTCGAATTACGCACCCTTGTAGTTTGTAAATTTCATTCGCTAGTTTCTCAGAATGATTTTTATAAGTCTATTTGTTATTTAAGACTTTACCTAGCTCTCTTACGTTATTAATTCTATATATTTTTCTGTTAATAAGCTTATCTTCAAATTCTGTTGCGTTACTTTTCTAATGACGTTGAAATACAACATTTTACATTGCATTTCTCTACGTTGAAATACAACTTATTTCTTATACTACAATGATATAAATTGTTTAGATCTTCTTGAAGTTTGTAACAACTATATTCGTCAAGAATCTCGATAAATAATTTCATATCCTCTGCAAATAAAAAATATTGTAATGCTTTATCTCTCAAGGTAGATCATTTATAAATAATTTGAATATTATTGCCCCCAAGTTCGAGCTTTGGGGTACTCCTGATGAAGCCTTTAAACGGCTCGACTATGACATTCGACATTTGACATCAGACGAACAACTTTCTATCGGATAAATCTTTAGTTTTATCAACCTTATCGAAAAACCATAAGTAAATAACTTTCTAAGCAGCAAAGGCATTTTTTGTTTGTCAAATACTTTTGAAAAATCTAAATATATAGCATCGACTGGTAGGTTTGTATTCAAACATTCAGCAACAAATTGAGTGAAAATTGACACATTAGTTATGGTAGATCTATTTATAGAAAAACCGTGCTAAAATGTTGAAACGAATTATTTAAGATGACACAACATTTTCTCGAATAAAATTGAATCTTGATCTTCGTAGGGGTAGGTAAAGTAGATATTGGTTTGTAATATTCCAAGTTTCCTTTGTTCTCTGACTTAAATATTAGGCGCACTGTACTTTCATAAATTCAGTAATATGATTATTTCTATTAGTAAGTTTAAATTGAAAAATAAAAGTGATACTAACATTTCGCTACAAGCTTAAAATACCTACACTATAATGCCCTCGACTAGATTTCAACTTCTTCGTTGCTTTTCCATAATCGCTTATATTTATTTCTCTTGTATCTAAATTATAATAAATTTTAAAATTATTCACTGCAGCTAAAACTTCCTCAGATGTGTTATCATTATGCACATTACTAAATACATTTGCAAATCCATCCGCAATTTCCTGATTGTTTCTGTGTAAAGTACCTTTAAACGACTCAATACCAATTACAAAATCGCTACTGTTTCTCTTTTAGTTTTGAATATATTTCCAGAATTGTCGAACTTTAATGTTCATATTACTCTGAATTTGAAGTATATATTTTTTATATGTAGCGTTAATTAGTTTCGTAGAAGTCTTACGTAGTTCACAAAACATTTTCTTGTACAATGATGAGAAAAACTTACTCTTCCTAAAATATTATTTTCATTTCAAAATATTTTTAATTTCCTTTATGAACCATATAGGGTATTTCTTATTCCCCTTAATCCTGGATTTAGAATGATGATGATCTTGTTAAGATTTTCATTGAAACAAGAAAGAGCACAATTGGGATCTCGAGAGTTTTATACAACATGCCATGAAATTAATCTTAGCTAATAATACAAATTTAAAGAATAAGTTTTCTTTTTAAATTAAATATTCAATGTTAAAGTTACTAGACAGACCCTGATGATGGGGGATCTACTTTTAAAGTGGGATCAATAACCTGAACAACTGCAAGATATTTCCTAGTATTAATAATATCTAAGTCTAAAATTTTACCATTCTGATTTTTAACGTTATTAATTGCAATGATAAGATAATTACATAACATTTTACAAACGGATTCACCTAATATCAAACCGTAACCGCAACCAACGATAATGCGAAATAACTAATATATTCTCTTTGGTACCTTTTATTTTAACACGAACTACTTCAAAATGTTAAAACTGTAGATTTGGATACAATTTTTGATCGCTATTACCACTCTGCCAGCTCTACTGTAATTTATATCTCTTCTGAATAACCTGTAACTGTTATAAAGAAATTTTACTATCCAAGATATTATCATCGAGCCAAGTTTCAGTTAAGACAATAACATCATAATTGTCGTTAAGCATGTTTAAATATAAATGACTTAGCTTGGTATGAGACCCCAAAAATTATGATAGTAGAATGTAATTTCGTTCTCATTTAATGTTTATTTTCTAAGAGATCTAACATCATCTACATTTTCTAACACAAATACCTTTGAATCATTAGCCCTTTTCTTCATCATAATATTGTTATTCATATCGATTCACAAGTATTCATATCCAAACTAGTTTTTAACTTTTCTAGCTTTATTAAGAACATTTTTCTACCAGGAGATAAACTATGATTAATATAAAAATTACCACCATTAGCAACACAAATGTCACTTCAACTTAGGCATCTTTTAATTGTTCTTCTGTTCAAGAGTTTGTCCTTATCCTTTTGCGCACAAACTTTACAATTATACCAGACATCGTAACATCGCTTTGATTCTGTAGTAGACCGATATTCTCATCCACTTTTCATGTGCCAAGTTCAAAGCTGTTCCTATATCATTTTCGGTTTTCTTATATGATTTTTATCGCAATCAATTTCTTCCCTGATAGATAACACTAATTTATTCACTTCAGTTAAGGGGAGGGTCCTTTTCAGGATCTTGCTTTAATATATCTTCCTGCTTACTAGGTGCTGATTAACTTTACAATTGTCACAAGTCCAGTCGTTCCCAGATGATTTCAAAACTTTCATATCATCGGGTTTTAAGTTTACACATCTCTCGTCAGAAATACATCCACATACATCACTATTGGATAGCTATCTTGCCTGGATAAAGTTTTTCCACGCTTAGAGCATTTTGCTACTGTGTTAGATTTGCTTTCACTTGTACATTTTATGGAAGAGTTAACCAACTGAAACTGAAGTCACTAAATATTCTACTTTGCACATTAATATTTATTATACACACAAAAATTTAAACCTATACCAAAGTTAATATTTCAAGTTTCACAGCTAGGGAAAAGGGAAAATTCAATGTATGTATCCCCATGAAAAAATCCGATCAAAAGGATTTCCAACACTGCTCTCACAATGTTTACACGAGGCTGTCGAATGCACGATACATTTTTCCAACCAACATTCGAACTAACATATTTCACCACAACATTTGTAGTATTATAGGTACTTACAAAGCTTCACACATTCAAAAGTACAGCAGTATAATCAAACAAAGTTCATCATCCGTTTTCCCAACGAAAGATGACCCACTTTTGAGAGCACACAAACATCAGTTTTCATCTACTAAACATGGCTGCCAGAAGTATGGCCATTGTATATATGAGTGAGATCGTCCATATAAGTAAGAGTGAGCCGAGAAAATAGCATTGTGGTAACTCACATATTAGGGGAAACTAATAAGAAGCTGCTCCAGACCAGTGATTCTGTCAGGCCCCTCTCGCGGGGGTACCCCCAAATTCTCAAGTCCACTCATAACTATTTTTTATAGGTCAAATATCGATAGAAACCGTGCAAAACTCCAATTACACATCCCAAACTGAAGATGGAAAAGAACACGTTGCTCACGAAAGTTCAAACAATCCTTAAGATGTGTAATTTACAAGTATTGCAAACATCTTACAAGTATTACAAGCATTAGAATAGAAAATCTTGCAAAGATCAATGTAATTATACCTAAGGCTCTGTAAATTTTAGAAGTAGAACCCAGCTTTGATATACATGTTTTGATTCTTCTGTAAATAATGAACAAAATTCGAAAAGCGGATATTGGCCAATAATGATATATTACAGACTATCAGCAGACTTTGTTGCCAGGACAATGTTAACTTTCTTGCCTGAAGATGGAAAGCAACATAATGAGGAAATTCTATTCAAGAGAAAAGTTACCGGATCCATCAATGAGGCAGTGATTTCAGAGTACGAGATTTATACAGAGATTTCTGAAGACGACAGTGTAAATAAGTTCTGGAACGAGAAGTGAATCGGTCGCTGTTAAAAGGGGACTATATATTTTTAGCCCAATGCGTAGCCTAGTCGGTAGCGCACCTGACTTCTGTGTGAGTGGTCCCAGGTTCGATTCCCGGTGATAGGCTCAATATTTCGATGTTTACCCAGCATCGTGAGGACAATAGGGGAGCTACTTGAATAAAAGAAGTAACGGACTGTGGTCATGAAAGTCAGACACGCGGCTTCAAAGAGGCGTTACGCTGACCACGTAACCCAATAAATTAAACGTAATATAGCCGTCTGACCGCCCAAGACCCTTAGGGTCTGTCGCACCACTCAGTCTAGTTTTAGTTTTAGCTATGTATTTTTAATGGCACATATCTCCTTTTAAAATTCAAAAATTAAATTATTAATGACACTGGTAACGAATTTCAATTTAGTTACTTTAGGTAGTATGTTACTATTAACATTCAGAAACTGATTAATTACAGTCAGTCGTTGTAAAAAAAATTGGTAAACTTTATTTTGTATGAACCATTTTAATAATTTTTTACTTCGACCCGTCACGATTATTCGTCATGTTCCAGTTAAAATCCTCAATCACAAACATGAATGCCCTAGCCGGGACTCGAACTCGGGACCTTCGAGTCACTGGCCTAGCACCCTAACCCACACGGCTATCAGGTCGGCTAGTCTGTCGTTGTCTTGAGAGGTATGATATTATATCTATAATATTGAATGCAATCAATATTTACTAACAACTGAAGGCACATTTTTTTTATATTTTGGTAATTCATAAACAGACTCACTATATGGTATGAAGTAAAATAATGATACTTTCAGAAAAGACTCCATTTGAAAAAATAATTATTTCACATACTCCACTCCCTCCACTCTACCCTATATTCTTATGCACCAAGTATTTTTCTTTGACTACTTATTATTTTCAATCACGACAGTTTTCGTTAAACTATTTTAAATTCTCTTCACAACTGAAGAATATGAGAATGCATTGCATAAAGTATTTTATTCAGTACCTAACACAAACATTTCATTGACTTCATTACGCTACATCAATGCAGAATGTATCATGCTTATTACTATTATTGTTAATGAGTGTTACGAGTGATACTACAGGACTGGAATCAAAAGGATGCGCTAAACGAAACAATTTCAACCTGTTAGAATGCACAATGATCGTGTTAAGTCACATCCTACAGATTATTCATAACATGATTTCTCATGGTACAGTCAAAAATGAAAGAAAACGAGTGTTGTCTGGTAAGCGTGAAGCGAGAGTGTTCATCGGAACTGTTTGCTATGTTTCCTAAGTTTCCTGAATTTTACTATTTTATTCCCAAAGAAAGTATGTCCAGACAACAGTATGAACATCAAAAGAAAAGTTACATGAGGAAGAAAGACGGCTTATGGTAAAAGTTTTCATAAAGAAAGAGATAATTTATGAAACATAATACAAAGTGAGCTAATTATCTATGGAACGTAAGCGCGCGCGCGTCAGGCCGCGAAGCCTACGTTCCCGGGAACGGCCCATTTACGTTCCATAGATTATTCACTTACCTTGTATAATCACATATAAATAGTTGGGTTACTTGCTTCTCAGGTTACATACAATATAACGTAATTAATCTTCCTGACATAAAATATATATCTTCCACCACGACGTGTTGCCTTCCGATGTTAGGTAGATGGTGCCAAGTTCGTCTATCTTGTATTAAGTTCACATATATTATGATATAAAAGCACTAAAGATAAATCACTATTTCGTATACAATTTGAATATGTTTAATTTTTCAATCAAATTTGAAATTCACGTTTATATGGTGAGTATTGAGATCTAAGTGTCTTACATTAAGGAGTGATACGAATGTCCAATAAAATTAAGGAGTAATGCGAATGTCTATTGCTCGTCTCACTTATTTCCTCCTTAGGCTAGCTAGCACTTTTCTTAGAACAAGGATGGATATGAAGTCGGCCAAGAAGGAGGGTGGTATAAGCAAGCGGGAATTGCCTCCCGAGTTCTTATTCAAATCAGCCATCATAACGAAAGACCATGAGAGCTTGGTTTATTGCGTTTATGTCTTCTGTAGTAGTTAAGAGCTTTTTCACAAAGAAATACTAATATGCTGAGAGACAAACCCAGAATGAGTAAGAAAAATATACCCATCAAGTCTTTTACAGTAATCACAAAGTAATCATCATTGTCTTTCGCAGTGGAAACAGAAGGTTTCCTTGCTATCAGTAATGAATATAAAGTATCTCGTTTCCATTTCGATTTCAAACCAGCGTGTAAACAAACTTGAATAACACTGTTAAAAGAATTCACATAGTGTGAATTCCTACGCAGGAAATAAATAGTAGGAATAGACACAACAATTTGCTGAACCATGTGCAACAAAGGTTTACCATCAAAACCAAAAAGAGAAAATTTATATACAGAGTATTCAGCTAGCTCAGCTATTCCGAGAAGTCCCCATTCACCATCACTTTCGGAGACTTTTAAATATATTTCTTCAGCTTTACTTCCCAAAGGGAAATCTTCCCATTTGCTTAGAATTGCTTTCATCACGGGATCTGAAGGGTCACTGAAAAATCGGCGATGGAAAATATAGCCACCAATTCTTATTCCTGACTCGATAAGATCTGTCATTGTATTGATGTACGGATGCTTTTTTGGTTTGGTTACGAATCCGAGGAGACACGCTTGATAGCTATAGTTTAGTACGAATGAGCACAGAATCCATACAAGGCAAATTGTTCTTACGAGACTTACTGGTGGTGGTGTAGGAACTGAAATACCCAGGAGGACAGCAAGACTGTACATAACAGGGAATTGGAATGTAAAATTATTCGTCGTTTTTAGAAAAGACGAAATCACTTTTACACAACTTACGAAGAGACAAAACACAATCAAAATAGAAATCCAGCAAAAAGGCTGAAATGGGAAAAATAAATCCATCCATTTTGGGTACACGCTGGGTTGAAGAACTACCCAAGTAAAATGAATCATATCCCCTGTAAATATTGGATGAAAAAACGCGAAGTATATTGATGCAGGTGACAAGCCTAGAAAACTGCCATCCAAATGGCCAGATAACAATTTTGCAAAATGCCCAGTGAATGAGCCATTTGGAAGAATTGTTCCTTGATCTTTCATCTCAGTTGTTGCTGAAAGTTTTAAGGTAAAATTCATCTTTTGTGCTACAATATTTAAGATATTTAGTATTTCACCTTTAACATTAATAATATTCCTTCTTTCAACAAAGATGTTAGGAGGAAAATTGATTGTAGCGGCGTAAAATGAACATCCATGAAGATTCTCCATTTTATTTGGAAATAAATTAATCCCATTTGTAAAACGTCCATTTTTCCATTGATCCAATAATATTTCATTTTCACTAGATCTACAGTGCGATTCAGAAGTCGGAAAAAATGTGTATATATTAATATCATTGTGTGCCTTGTTCTCTGTAGGCATGACAAAAGCAATAACATTTAACATATCATTTTGAAAGCAGATATCGAACAATCGTCGAATATCTCTTGCTGAGAACTTACCAATGTTAGGGACCAGAACAAACTTACTTCGACAACTAATAGATAGTAATTTTAATTTGAACACTATAGTCAGAAAATCTGCAATGTCTTCCATAAAAATCAAATATCCTACAAACTCTCCGGACCATTGCCAGGCCGAAACTTTGGGCTTCAAAGTCGTCAACACATCAGGTACAGCATGATCAATAACTAGTATTTCACCTCCATGCCTGCTAATTATCTCATTTGGTATGCCAATTCCCTCTTTTGCAACAAGAATTAATGCTCGTGTGTTGTTGAAATATGTACGAACTATAAACGATATACATTTGAGCACTTGGTTAGTTTCTTGCATCGCTAGCGACGAAAACGAAATTTCAAGTCTCATTTCTACCATGCTAATCAACATTATAAATATACACTCGTGTTTCATCGTTAAAGGACGAATTTCCTGCAAGAAGAAAATGGAAAAATTTAGACAATATACTGCCAAAAAAATAAAAAATTTCACAATATGCTTCTGCACGCAATGAATAAACAACTCATGCTGTTTATACTATACCTGGGGCCACAAGATAGAAATTTCGGGAAATTTTATTCTGAAAATATTTTAAGTAAGGTTACATCGTCTTGGAATCCCAAACATTTTCGTTTTATCGAAAATTGGAATTTTAATTATAAGGAAATAAATTCTAGGGGGGCCTAACAGGGCATACGCCCTCTTTCCTCTCCTGACGCTACATTCGAAACAAAATATGCGGCAAATGATAGATCATCGTTAGATCACGTTTGATCGCCAGTCACTTTCGTTTGATCGCGTTCTGTTAGTACAAAATTGATACTCAAAAATGGGGGCCTGGTCCCACAAAAAAAATCCGGGAATTTTTGTGCTGAAAATATTTTAAATCTTTAAAGTAAAGTTAGATTGTCTTTGAATACCGGTCACTTTCGTGTGATCGCCATTCAAATTTTAATTATAAGAAAATAAATTTTGGGGGGGATTAATATGGCACAAGCCCCTTTCCCCTCCTGGCGCTATATTCGAAGCAAGAAATACGGCAAATGATAGACCATTGTTAGATCGCGTTTGATCGCTAGTCTCTTTCATTTGACCACGTTTTATTATTACAAAATTTGATATTAAAAAATGGGCCATTGAGGCCACAAATAGAAATTCCTGGCGTTTTTGCGCTGAAAATATTTTAAATCTTTAAAGTGAAGTTAGATTGTCTTTGAATAACGCACACTTTTGTTTGATCGCCGTTGGTATTTTAATTATAATAAAATAGATTCTAGAGTGTCTAACATGTGATACGCCGCTTTTCCATCCTGCCGCTAGATTCTAAACAAAAAATACGGGAAATGATAGACCATCGTTAGATCACGTTTGATCGCCAGTCACTTTCGTTTGATCACAATCCATTATGACAATATTTGATACACCAAATTGGGCGCCTGGGGCCACAAAATAGAAACTCCGGGAATTCTTGCTTCGAAAATATTTTAAATCTTTATAGTAAGGTTAGATGTTCTTTGAATTCCGGTCTCTTTCGTTTTTTCGCCATTTTAATTTCAATTATAACAAAAAGAAATTCTAGGGAGGCTAACATGGCATACGCGCCTTTCCCCTCCTGACGCTACATTCTAAACAAAAATTACGGCAAATCATATATCATCGTTAGATCGCGTTTAATCGCCAATCACTTTCGCTTGATGGCGTTCCATTATTACAAAATTTGATACTTAAAAATGGGCACCTGGGGCCACAAAATATAAATTCCGGGAATTTTTATTCTGAAAATATTTTAAGTAAGGTTACATCGTCTTGGAATCCCGGACACTTTCATTTTATCGCCATTGGAATTTTAATTTTAAGAAAATAAATGTTAGGGGGGTAACATTGCATACGCCACCTTTTCCCTCCTGACGCTACATTCGAAACAAAAAATACGGAAAATGATAGACCATCGTTAGATCACGTTTGATCGCCAGTCGTTTGATCGCGTTCCATTGTTACAAAATTTGATACTTAAAATTGAGACCCTTTGGCCACAAAATAGAAATTCCGGGAAGTTTTCCTCTGAAAGTGTTTTAAAACTTTAAAACATCATTAGGTCGTCTATGAACATAGTTGACTTTTGTTATTGCCACTCGCATTTTAATTGTAAGCAAATGAATTCTAGGGTGGCTAACATGGCACACGCCTCCAGGGGCCCCCTGACGTTACATTCGGGAGAGAAACATTTCAAATGATAGACCATCGTTATATCAGTTTTTGCCTTTGATGGTGTTTCATTATTACAAATAATTTTAAAGTATTCGGACTGTAAACTACCATGACACCGACACGGTAACTCGAATGGACCTATACGTGGAGACTACTATCAGTCACTTATAGGAGGGGATTAATTAGAAGAATTGGAAAACGAACTTAAGAAGATTAATTGGTACATCGTAAGACTATCAGAAGTGTGAAAGAAGAATGAAGAACAGTTGGAACTACTCTCAGGACACATGCTTTACTTAAAAGGAACTGAAAATAGAAAACCAACAGACGTTGACTTTATAATTAATAAAGACCTGAAGACACGGATCACAGAAATTGAAAAAGTTTCAGACAGAATCGCACGAGAATTAATAAAGATAAACAAGAGATACAATATAGAAGTTATACAAGTATGTATTTCAACAACATCATATCCAGAGGAAGAAGTCGAAGACCTATACGAGGAGATCAATAAGATTTTGGATAGTAGCAAATCGCATTACAAAATTGTAATGAGAGACTTTAATACGAAAGTAGGAACTAAGAAGTGTAGTGACACGAAAGTGGGAAACTTTATATTTTACAAAAGAAACAAGAGAGGAGAAAAGTTAGCGGAGAAGAATTCTCAGAAGCCAACAGACTGTTCATTTTCATTATATTTTTCAAGAAGCCGCCCCAGAGGGAGTGGACATGGAAAGACTCAAATGGGACTAAAAACGAAATAGACTACGTTTTATCAAATACCAGGGAAATTCTGCGAGATTTGTCTGTTCTGAACAGGTTCAAAATCCCAAGGTATCATAGGATGGTGAGATGTAAGCTGAGACTAAATAGTATACTTGAGCGAAAGAAGCTTATCAGAGGAAAAACGCCACTTTTAGATTCGGGGAATCTAGAGAAACACAGACGGTCATACGAGATAAAACTAAGCAACATATCTAAGCGCCTTTTTAAGAGTTAGAGGATGAAGAGAACATCAATAGCAGAAATAAAATATTGACTGAGATAATAAAAAAAAGCAGCTAAGGAAATAGCAGGCATCAAGAAGAAAAAAAAAGAACAAAATCTCAGAAGAAACTAAACTATTGATGAAGAAAAGAAGGGAAATGAAAGAAGAGGAAAATTACATAAAGGAAACTGAGTTCATAGAAATGAATAGAACTGTAAGGAAGTAAATAAGAGAGAATATACGAAGATACAACGAGCATCTTGTTAGAAATACAATCGAGAAAAACAATAGTCTGAAGAAAATCAAACAGCAGCTGATGGTATGGAAAAAGCAAATAATTGTAGTCAAGAGACCAGACGGGAAAGTAACACGAAATAAGGACGAAATTATAAAAAACAATAAAATAAAATATATAGAGAATCGTACTACTCGGAAGAACAACTAGGAAATGAAGATTCAGTACAAAACGATGTAGATGTCCCAGACGTAATGAAAGAAGAAGTGGATAAAGTACTTCGAGGGATGAAGAACAGAAATCGCCAGGAGTAGATGGACTCGCAGCAGAGATGTTT
>JAGDQP010033098.1:386-20875 GCA_022664845.1 Lepisma saccharinum
TATAACGAACATCACTACGATCAGCGTTAGTTTGACATTTCATATTGCAATAGATTACTTTTTGGAGTGTATTCTTGAATGTTACATATTTTTGTTTTGTAATTTTTTAAAGCAGTTTCTAAACATTTATTACATACATGTTGTCAGTATTATTTTGGGAACACCTTATCTTACCCAATAATATATTTTATTTGACGACGTTTGCAGAAAAACAGATACCAGGTACAAATACAGATCGTCACCCATTTCTGTTCAGAGTGTACCCTCTCGTTTAGGAGTACCTCGTTTGACGGTAACACTTTTTAATTTAAGTTTTTATTTTGTCAACTATCAATCCCCTATAAATAATCTTATAGGCTATAACGTATTGTGTTCTAAATTAAGTATATGATAATTTCCTTACATAACTCTTCTTGGTTTCCTGTGATTTTTGCGTAAACAAAGTTTCATTTTTTGAGTTAAACTATTAATAACAAATTCATTCATACCGTTATAACTTTATGTCTTTCCATATTTCTGTATCTATAGAGACTATTTAATAATCGATGTTCTCTAATGCATCCTCCCGAAAACTATTTTCAAGCGCGGACCAGTTTTATTAGTTGGGAGCTTCTACGGACCCTACTTTTACCCGCTTGAAAGCAATTGTTTTCGTTTTAGTGTTTTCAGTTCTATAACAATTTCAGTACAGAAATATTTTTCAAACAGTACGGTATTAATTATTACTGTCTTAATTTTATATTAGGATTAACAGCTTGAAAAAACTACATATTAGTTTCTAGTTAATAATTGAAGGCTATCAATATTATTTTATAGGTCTATACGCCATTTATCTTTTAGAATACAACTTTTATCATCTCTACCTTTCTTTCACACTTCATCCGCAAAAGATCTGTGGAGCATGAACATTGCAAACTAAGGACGCGCCAAACCTCACACGAACTAGAGAACATATAACTTTCCAACTTTTGAGTAGCCATTTTATTATTATGGTCCAGAAGAAATGATTCTTTCTGATTCTCAGCTGTACGGGGTGATAGGTAATTCTCTTTAACTTATTTTTCGTATTTTTACATTCTTTCCTTTAACTTACAATGGTTCGTGGTGTCCCCAAATCTTGAAACGTTTAACTCAACTCGTTTTCCGACGTCATACAATGATGAAATTTTGCACAGCGACGTAAGTCGGGTGACAATACAATATTCCATTGTTACTTCCATATATCTGTATATTTTAAAAGCAAATTTTAATATATATATATATATTTTTAAATAGGGACTTTCTATCCTAAAATAAAGAGTATACTAGCCTGCAACGATGATGCTGTTTGACAGGTTGTAGATAACTTTAGGTCACAAAATATTAGCTTGAGAACAAGTATCCAACACCGAAATAACTCTAAAAAAAATCACACACACGCCTTCATAAAGACATATGTTTCTTAATAAATTCCTACTAAAAAGTAAAAAAAAAAAGTGTTTATGCATGACTAAAAAGAGAAGAATGGGGCACGCTCTCATATACAGTAACTTTATGAATTTTTCAATTGGCTTCTCTATGCCTTTCTTTTCAGTCATGCATAAACACAACTAGTTTTTATTTTTAGTAAGAAATGTTCAAGAAAAGTATGTTTTTAAGAAGTTTTTAAATTATTTTCTTGACTAATGCTCAATCTAGTCTACTCAGAGGACCACAAGGATGACAGTTTGTGGAACACTGCTCTAACGTATACCGTTTCATACTGTATACAAAAACGTATTTCTTTTCATATAAATATTCTCTATTCTTGAAACACTCATATGCTCGTACCATTAACTCGTCTGCTTGTGTTTCCACGTTGCGAATTATCGATTTCTAAGAATTAGTGGTTTCAGTAAGTTAAAACGTTGTAGAAAGAAGTGAACAAAACATCTCATTTAGCTGAATAACTAACCATCAATAAAGTTTTCTTCCTGTAAATTTCATATTCGTTCATATACAAATTTTATTTCAACAACCTTGGAATCACACATCAATACTAAAGAAAAGAGGAATTGCACTTCAGTAATAAAACATTGACGAGTGTCTACTGAAGTCAGTATTAAAAAAAAATCACAAATCTATTCACACATTCCAAGGCACCTACACTATTAAAAAACAAAACAGTTGCTTTACACTCTAATCACTGGAATATACAGACAAATACGATAGTTCTATTGCCCGTTAAAAAGTACGTTAACGTAAAGGTACGGTGCGCACGCATCGTGAACGGCGAAAGGGGAATATGAAGGTATTGTTCCTAGTATTCTTTACATCCGGCATGCAGTTAGATGGTCAGTCCCCCGTTTGACCGCCTTCACCTCTTTCCATGGTGTACGGGAGTACCAAGTACACTCTGGCACTCAATTAGGGTGTGTGGATCTCAGAGTGCAAGGCATTGATTGATGCACTGAAAAACAAAAAGTCCCCAGCATCCTTGCCATTATTTTTACCCGGGCAACGCTAGGGTTGCCAGACGTCTTGGGACAGTCCCGGTTTTCAACCAAAGAATCAATTGTCTCGAAAAATGCTTTCGGGACTCCTGATTGCCCCGGTTTTTTGTTTTTTATGGCTGAATTTATGATATATAATTAGTTGCTATTCAGCGAACACTTTCAATAAAATTTGAATGTTATTTATGACCTTCAGACAACTATGATGGAGGCTAAAATAGAAGTGGGGTGAGGATGTAGGATAAAAGTCCACCAGGGCTGGGTCGATATATTTAAAACAATAGCTCTTGCATTTTGGTTTGTTTTAAACGTGTTTTTATACATAATTTTAGGAGGTGTTTGAGTTCCACTAAAACATAAAACTTAGGGAACTGATTTAATTAATTTTCTTACACTACATCTATCCTCTACCAATTTATGTACATAATGTAAATTAGAAACTGTGAAAGTAAACTGCATAACACTGTATAGGTCTATTTAGACTTTTGTTTTATACATAATAAGCGTTAGAAACGTACGTTTTTTGTTTAATACAAACTTTTGTTTTAAACATTAAAAACGTTTTAAACATAAAAACATGTTTTCAACTTAATTATTAAAAAAAAATCTTTTAAAACATACTTCAATCATAAATTGATGCTAAAAAGTACAATACAATTTTGTATATGCATGACGAAAAAGAAATGCATGGTGCCCGCTCTCATATACAGTAACTACAAATTCTCAAGTTTGCGGTCCCCATACAAAAACCAACCTCACCTTTTGCATAAATACCAACCTCACCTTTTGCATAAATACAATTTTATTTTACTTTTGAGTATGAATTGTTTTGTTTAATAGAAGTACGGTTCTAAAAAAGATTTTTTTAAATCCTTTTTTCGAGTTATTTCGGTGTTCGCATAACTTTTCTCAAGCTGATGTTTCGTCACTCCAATCCTAAAGTGTTCTGCAACCAGTCCAAAGCTACAGCTTTGCTGGCTATTATTTATTTTAAGAAAAAGAAGTTCATATTTTTAAAAAAACGTAAAATATCCTTTCTATGAAAGTAACAATGGAATACTGTATTGACAACCGACTTGCATAGCTGTGCAAAATTTCTTCATTATATGACGTCGGGGAATGAGTTAAATTAACGTTGCACGATTTGAAGACATTTTGAACTATTGAGAATTAAAGAAAAGTATGTAAAGCTATTATTTTCCAGCGCACACCACGACCTATTTTCGAAACACTATCTCGGCTTGAACTTTGTGTTACTGAGGATAATCTGGATGACCGCCGCGGGGATCGAACGCAAGACCTGCCGAATCCGAAGTCGCTCTACTGAGTTACAGCCGCTTGGTTTATGTTCAATGTAATGTATGCCATATAACCTCATAGCGCACTAGAACTTACAAATTACTATGAAATATAATGGACAGCTATCTGGAAATCTTGTCGATTGAAGAGTGCTCCGACTTTAATTAAATAATGACATCATAATCTTCGAAAACGTATCACTTATCAATATCTTGAGATTGCTGTCCATTGTATTTCATAATAATTTGTAAGTTCTAGTGCGCTATGAAGTTACATTTTTTATAGTACTTTTAGTTTTTGACATCTTTTGAAAAATGTTGAAAATGGGGGAGTTGGAGCCAGCTCTTAAAGAACAATTTTCTTGTTCCGCGCAAAACACAGTGCTCTTTCAAGCAGATGTCGTCAAGGTGATTACACTCTAACAAATACTTTTTCAAGTGGTCGAAATACTTCCACGTTTTTTATGTATTTGATTCATATGTATTCGGATTCATATTTTGTAGTTAATGTAGCCATGAATTTTCTACTATTAATTTCGTTATTACGGTCATTATATTCATTACAATGCATTAAGCAGCTTTCCCCCAAATGACTACGCTGTGTAGAGAGATGCAAAATACGAGATGTTTGTTTAACAGTTCACATATAGATTCTGAGAAAATATCGCTTCATGTACTTATGTCAGAGCATGAATGTTCAATATATACTTGTACAAGTTTTTGCTGCCCTGTTTCTTTTAACTACGCCACAAAGGATCCTAACCCAAAAGGTATGGCATATTCCCTCAACTTACTATACTGTAAAACATATGAAATTTAGCCAAAATGTACTTTCTCTCCGGAATATATTACAGTTTGAATAATTACATAACAAAATTTATTTATTTCTCTTTCAATTAGCAAAGATTTGCTGTGAAATTGAATATGCAATGCAAGCAGGTTTACCCACTTTTTCGTTTTGTGTAAATTCTTCACATTTCAGTGCAGCTAAACGAAACTTTCACGGAACAAATTCAATAACACAAATTTTACTCATTAAAAATGTAGGAAAAGAACTTCGGTCCGTGAAAGTTTATTTCTATTTACTAGCACTCTAAAATCTAAATAACTGACATAAAATTAAAATGACAGGACAACCCACTTGCATTAAACCATATTTCTTCGAATTTTCTATTTTCTTATTTATTTACTTCAAAGCCCAAGTTTTTAAATATTTGTTTCACACGAGTAATAATAAACTGTATATTGGGTGTAAAGAAAATATGGTGACAAACTTCCGAAGGTGAATTCTGATATCCAAATAAAAAGTTCACACTAAAGACTGAAATCCGAAATATAGTGTTTTTAACTCGGAGCTTAAAATTGACTCCATACAGTGGTAAATGTACGATGCATTAAAACAAAACTTGGTTTTCGGAGAGTGATTTGTCTCAAAAAACTATGTATATTGTGAGTTAAAAAAAAAAAAAAAAAAAAAGTGGTCACCGGGTTGTGATATGAACAGGGTATATCGTTATTCTCTTCCAATGACAGTTCGTTAAATTATTGGTTATGTGTTGCTTTCCTATAGTGAGAATAAACATCAATGTGAAGCACAGACCACAGCGTTCCAAACTGTTACAAATTATCCCTTTTCGAATAAACGTTGCAAATGTTTATTTTACATTTTTAACCTGGAATATAACATTCATCTTTGATAAATGTGCGATTCCCAGATCACTTGGAAACCGAAAGTGAAACAAACGTTCAAGGTAGAAAAGTCTATTTGAATCCAAATTTAATTTTTAAAGTCTTTAGGCAACTTCAGATCAGGAAAGATAGATGATGGGATGAACAGGTGGAATGAAGAAGTGGGAGGAAACGGGATAGACACGAGAAAACCCACGCACATGGTGTTTGTACACCACAAAGTCCACATGGCATGAGCAGCGATCGAATCAACGAGCTTAGCCCAGAGGTGAGCACTTTGCCATTGAGTCAGCGCGACCCAGTAGAAGTCATCATACCATAGGGAAAATGATTTGTCAGAAGCGATGTCTGCTTAAAATAATGTCCAAAGGAGACTGCCGTACATATGCCGAAATTGAAGAGTTAACATCGACTACGAATTTGTTCTCTGAAACTGTGAAAAGGGCTCAAGCCAGACCTGCATTTGGGATTAAGATTATTATTCGGTCTAATTCAAGATAGATTCGGCCGGGTTTTGATGTCAGCGTGATGAACTGAATAAAAGATTACAACACATTACTGAACCATCAGCTACTTAAGAGTCCGCCGAAATACGTCTTGAAGAAGGTTTTTTGTGGCAGGTTTTCCCAAAACATATATAAAGGACGCTGTACTTGCTCATATCAGCTGCACTGATTCTTGTCTATACTGTAGACAATGTATACATTTTTCAAAATATAATTAGAAGAAATTATGAAGACATGAATGCATTTTTCTGTCGAAGACTGACATAGATCCGTACGTGTACAGTGATTAAATTGTCATATGTGAGATTTTCTTACTTTTGTGATATAACATCGACAGGTTACATGAAGCTTGACAAAATAATTTGCATTAGTAACGTCACTTACAGCGCAGGATGATGATAACTGTTCAAATTGATTTAATTCCAGTATAATTTCCAAGTACTACCCAAAATGAAAAAGGGAAGTTAGCATGCAGCTGTTTCAATATTAAAGATTTCAGTCATATTTGACAATCCTTGAAATCGTATGATTTGACACCACAATGGTGTACCCTTGCAAACTAATTTGAAGGCTGTATATTTCGTGCCACCTTAGATATCTAGATCTGTATCACTGCCGTACGAATTTTCACATTATAACAATCTACAAATTCGATACTCATGTTGCTAAAATATTCATATAACATTTACGGCGGCTATACTGGCAGCCATATTGAATTCCTTAAAATGCGCAAGCTGTACATTTATATACATCGCGAATTTGGTATTCAGTACCGTCAAGTTAGATACAAACCATTGAAAAGCATCTAACATATATTCTTTGTTTCGTTGAATTTCAGACTAAAACTGACTAGTGGTATTAAAGAATGAATTGCACTTCTGCACTTTGACTTTACACTTTGTACTAGTACATATAGTTCTTACAAATGTACTCTTACAACAGGTATAATCAACTGCTTAGCATTCTAAAGTAACACAATGTTTGTATACAACGTACAGTATGCGAGATGAAAAAGCACATTGGTTTTCCCATTCCCTCAATAATATTTACAACATTAATCAATTATATTAATTAATAATTTATATATCAATTAACAATTAAATAATTCTAATATCAATAAGGGTATAGTATCCACATATTTATTAATAATTACGTTGGCACATGTAGAATATTGTGTCATACGTGTAAAAATATTCAAAACATGCAAAACAATATTTGCCCCTCTTCCAAATTATTATTTACATTTCTCAAGACATAAAATTAAAAACATTTATAATTATAATGTATCGGAAACATGTTTCATTACATACTGACAAAGAAAGTGGATGTGTTTGAATAACAATATTGTTCAATTATATGATTACAAAATACATTGTAGCATAACAACGAAGTTTGGGCTTAATATTCTATATGATATGTGTACAGCAAGTGTCTGTGATCTGACCCAATAATATCATTAACTCTTTAAATCCTATCTATGAGACCGTTCGTTTATAATATTAAATACAGTAGATGTATAGTATGCGTTTAGTTATTTATATAACACAGATACTTTAATATATACTTCCATGCATCACTTCACAATTCTAATAATCCATATAACATTTCACAAACTTAAGAACGGAACTAGTTTGAGAAAAAGTTACTCTATTATATAAACTGAAGGAAAATATTTCTATTCTCATACTACTGCTACTCACTGATATCATTACTAATGCTTCTACTACTATTTCTACTACATCTATAATAATAATAATAAGAAGAAGAATACAATTTTCTTTTAAATTCACTTGGAGTTTCTGCAAGTAACTTATGATTCCTTTCGCCTAATACATTACTTTACAATTTTCCACTAGTTGAAATGTGGACTCTCTGTAGCTTCCCTACTATTTATCTTTACTTATGGGACACTATGAACGAATATTTTATTGTTATTGAAGCTAATTCGACAGAATATTATTTAGCGTAAAATAAGACAACATTACTGTTATAACCTACACAACTATGTTTCCATAGTGATGTTTGTCTGTCTGGCTTGCTGCTGATATAGCGAAGCGTCAGTGAAAACTCTATTTATAATCACGTAAGAAACATATTGAATATATTACACTATTAAAACTATTAAAATTGTTACTGTTTTCTCTTTACCTTCAAGCACATTTCGTGACGTTATTTCCTTCTTGCATGCAGATATAATTGCCGTGGATCTCATATAATACAAACAATTTTTACAATATGTAATATTTCAACTGTGAAATAAAATTACTTTTCAATTAACTTTTGTCCCAGCAAATTCATCATATTTAATTTGACAAATACATAGTCCACATACCTTAACTATATAACATACATTGATAAATATATAAATAACAATAATAAAATATTACACGTTGCATTTCATATTAAGTGTTGATTAGAATACTACATATTATCAGATGTAAAATATTACATGCATTTTCGAATTATATAAAAATATTGAAGTGTAAAAAATACCTTACCTACGTTTATTTCCTGACTCATTAAGTCTAATTTTTCACGCATTACACATTCTTCGTTATCATCCCCTAAAATACATTATAAAACTTATCCCTTAATAATGTTGTTACTATTTACAAGCATTCAGCAAGTAACATGGGTCAAACACTGTGCTGTAGTAATAAACGTGATTAAGGGACTTTAATTACAACCGTTTAGCGGTGTTGATAATATGTAAGTATGGAAGTTTTAAGTTCGTTTCTTTTAATTTAGTGTCATAATATATAAATTTTACATTACTATTGTAGGTCCGGAACGCTTCATTTCACCATGTCAGAGAATAAGTAGTATAGCCCAAGGATAAAAAAGTTACATATTTCAATTGCATTTACCAAGGTTCTAACTGTAACTATAATAAAAACTCAATATAACATTTACAATATAGTAATGCGAAAACTATTTCAATTATTATATCGCAAACTCATATATGTGTGAATTGTTTAGGGAAGAGAAAATAAAACGTAAGACTGTCGCATGAACATAAGTAGCAGAGAGATCTCTCCCCACTTTGTAAACAGATGGCAGGATACTAACTTCCTTGGCCTAACGGAGGTCACTTCAGAAATGACTGGTGCATAGGAAGATTTATACTTCGGTTCGCGCTTCGTGTATGTACATATAAATGCATATGCTGTAGCATTACCTACTGTACAGTGCAAAAACCTGTTTCCTTGAATTGTGGGTACAAAACTCCAAGTTTGTACCCAAATTTTTTTAGAGGGAGTGTCTTACCGAGGGTTGGGTTTAGAGGGGCGATTATTTGTCTCCTAGTTCTTGGGATGGAACAGATCAATATAAATACAAACGATGCGAAAATATAAATCTCTTGGTCCATCACTACCTCTGATAAATATGCTGTATAATCTACCCCACTTTAGAGCTTCATATCTCCCTTATTTGGCAAAACTTATCAACCACATTGTGCTTATTTTCTTTCACTTTTTATGCCAATGTTTTTAATGTCATCAAATGGTATACGTTCTATTTGAAAAACTATAAGTTTGTGTTGGGGTGGCAACACTGCTTGTGTGACACTACTGCCGTGTTCTTGGTCACGTGTCCCCCTCTCGTATGTATCAGGTTACCTGCACATATTTTTCATTTTCTGCCTTTTTCAGGAGTTTTTGGGGTATAACCCGGCACAGCCTCACCCGGTCAATGCCTGGTATATGTATTATACGTAGCGGGTAAACAAGGCATTTTCGCACCGAGTGACTATCACCACGATGATTAGCGATGCAAAATTAGTCAGGTTACCAATTTCCATAAATTTCTAGCTGTCACGGTTCGCATACATTCCTTATTAGATTTATCATGCAAAGCAAGGGTGTCCACTACCGGTAAGTTTAATTTAGTTTTGGCCCAGTTTCGGACACTCGATATTCATTAGTGGTTGAAATCAAAATCCTTTAATGATTGAGTTGTTGTTATTGTTCTTCTAAGGCTCGAAACCACTCCGTTCAATAACCATAAGTGGAAACTGATCCATGACCAGTAACACAGAAAGCGATAGCGCGAACGCCACTCGAGGGCGAAATCATACTTTTGTAAGGAGTTTTATTTCAATCTGAGAATGATTTTTTACTCTTCATGACCATAAGTGTATCAGAAAAATTTTTGGTCTCACTTATTCCGATGATGGACGTTGGGATGCCCATGAATAAAATGATTTGTTTTAGTATTGGACACTATTTATTACAACTTAGAATTTGCATTTTTATAGTCACAAGGAATCTATTATTTAGACCGGGATATAGTAGAAGAAAGAAAGCAAGAAGGAATCGGACAGGTATAAGCTAAAGGTGCTATCAGGCCATTTGCCTAGTATGACTGAAGAAATAACCTGTTAAAACTTCAGTAAGGATTATTGACGGCTGTTTTCGAACCAAGGACCTTTCGAATGATCGCTCAGTGGAATTCCGACAAACAATCTGATAATCGAAGAATATCATATATATCATATCTGAAACAGTAGCAATGATTATTTAAATCATTTTGAGTTAAACAGTATGTCCATTACTGAGTATTCATTACCGGAACATCCTGATTTCCTCTATCCATCGCTTGTACAAAAGCAATATTAGACAAAAAACGTAACTTACTCTCGAATAGTGTATGTTAATGAAAGTAATGGCTAGAAATCACTACAAGAAAGCAAGGAGAAGGTGCAATATTCTCATTTCATAAGTACATTTGACATGTCCTTGATTTACAAATTATAACCTTGAAAATTTTATTTACACTATCCATTACTGGTGCATTTACGTTACTATAAATCTGTTTATTCCTACCACATACTTAAGGAATTATTCCGAAGTGATTAAACAACTTCTACTATCTTGATCTATTTATTGCTTAATGCTACTCTGTTTACTGTAATGAGATAACACTCTAGTTTACTACAGATCTCTTTGTCCTCTTCAGCATGTTATTAATGAAACAAAGTTGCTTACCTATTAAATATTGTAATTTTTTTTAGATTTAATGATGATCATACCATGATATCCATTTTGTTTAATCAAATATTCAAATTTACAATTTTCATATTTATTTTGCCTTTACTTAATATGAGGCTATATAGTTGTTATTGCATCCCCATTTTATTCACACAGTTTGTACCATCACAACGACATTAACATGGTTCCGATTTTTGTGCTCCAGGTAAGTACCTGGAACATTGTCGTCTACACCTAACCATCCAGGAACAAAGTCTGTTCACATAAGATTGTTCCCAACTAATGTATATGACCTGATAGGGACACGAAGTATTTCAGAAAATGCAGTCATTTCCTGATCCGATCCCCAAACTTCTTCCTGTCTCATATTTGCTGTGTATCTATCGAACTCTCCATTCACTTGTCCTTCATAACGATTTCTATTTGCAATCATATAATCCACCACGAATTCCCGCAAATATGGATGAAGATTTTTGGCTACCACATATGACATAACTAATGCTTTTAAAGAGACAATCTCCATCCCCTACAGTTGGAACTGTTTTCGCTGGCTTCCTTAGCGGCGCGCCATAATATAAATTTCTGGGATCACTTTCACCTATAAACGGAAGATTCAGTTTATTGCACATCTGCCTTTGCCATTCTATATCAACTGGTATAAACTTTCGTTCATCATCGCTGCTATTGTTCCTTGAATTTGGTGATTTTTCACTGGAAGATTTGAAAATTCTCTTATAACACTTTCGTTTTGTTCTTACTCTTTTCCGCTCCCACTTTTCTGTAGAGAAATTCTCATTTTCCTTGTCTTTCCGTAGTAGCCTTCGGGATTCGAATTTATATATTTACATTTTACCTTCAATACTTATCTAGAGTTTTCGAATAAATCTTCCGGGTTTTCTCCATAGCTTCGATCAAAGTAAATAATTCTTGACAAAGTTAAAATACACTTCCACAGTGGAATTGCTGCTACGAATCTTACCTTTCAATTGTTTCTTCTTCGACATTATTATTGCACTCCATAGGGGAATATACGCCATAAAATACTGCTATAGGATTTCTGCTGCTGTTTTCGAATGAAATTTGTTTTCAACTGTCTCTTCTTCAGCATTTTCAATTTTCTGTTTCACGTTTCTTGTAACCACTAAGAAATGTTGGTAGAATGGTGATTTCTCACGCAACAATTTCGCTTTAGATATTTCATTGGTTTCTGAAGCATCATTAACATTTTCTTGTTTTATGGATACATCACATGCAAGTCTATTTACAGCTTCCTGATATAATTTCGTTTTGTATGTCGAATACACAGCTGTAATACAATCCTCAAATACATCTGTGAACTGTTTCAATGTTGTGGATTCCTGCAGCTTCCTCGCAACATCAATCAGAAGATATCTTACACATTTCTGCACTTTCTCTCTCTTTAGGTGAGTGGTCATAGCAAGTGATAAGTGGGCGTTACATATATGTACGCATGTACCGTCAAATTTATCATTTGTCCAACATGCTTCCATGATCTGGTAATATGTGATATCAGGCTTTCCCGATTGTAAGACCTAATCACTGAATGTAGCAGAGTGAAACTGAAATCAACTTCTATCAAAGCAACCTCCTTACTTGACACTCCCTTATATTCTCTGTTCAACTTGGAAAAAAAAGTGTGCCAAAGCTGGCACTGAATGATCTGCTGAAATGAGTTCACCAACCGGTATAGGCAGTTCTCCATTGCCCGTTCGAAAGCAAGCCGAATAATACAGAACCTTCTTACTCCCATACCAATTTGGTTTCGTGACAACTGAACCTGTGGCGTCAATATAAAGGATTTTCGGGTTGCAATGGTGCACGAATAGTATCATTTGCTCTCGTGTAAATAACACTACTTTCAAGGGCACGTAGCAGATTTCTTGAATATAGTCCATTCTTTCATTCATGAATGCATTTCGTGTTTTCACAATGTCGAGGAACATGTCTTTGTGATGGTTATCTTGTTTCGCTTTCTCATGCTTTATCCGTTTAAAAGCATGCCGAGATGGACAGGGAGATAAGTTACCTGCTTTTAATGATAACAGATCTGCATTTCGGAATAATTCCTCACGCACAGTACAGTAGGAGTATCAACCTCACACCTCTTGGATAAGTCATCCCTGGAGTGACCCCTAAGCTGAAATCGCCAAACCCGACCACATGCACACGAACTTCACCACTAATTGGTACATTTTTCACAATGAATTGGTACGTTCTGCAGTTAGGTTGATTGCAATCAGCACATGCCTTTACATTATTATTATTGCCGGTTGGACTAGTTCTAAGAAGTCGATAGTACTTAAAAGTCAATACGCAACCTTTGTTCACTGAAGTGAACTTTTTGAAAAAGAGGTCACTCCAACCCTTCTGAAGCTTGCGCCTACCAGGTGTATTTAGTATACTACGCCATTCCTCTTCGGACAAGGTGAAAGTGAAACTCCCCGGAAACCTACTTTTGTTATCAGGATTTTTTGATACAGATACTAACTTTAAGGATAAACTACCTCTTTTTCTAACACTCATCCAAAAATTACAACTATATAGTTTCCCTTGTTTCATATCTACCCTTTTACCTTCCTCACATTCCATCGTTTCCACTTCTCCTTCAGGTGCATCAGTCGCTGTGAAGCACCTTGTAGGTGGACGAGTGTCCATTTCGTTCTTTTCTACATCCTCCTCACAAGATAAAATTGGATCCTCAGGAACTACGTCCGCCTGGTTTTGGTTGGTGTCCTCATTACGCGAAATATCTTGTCTCTCACGAAGGGAGTTCTCCCGAAGGCGATCAATCTCTTTCTTCAAATTACAATTTATGTACATATTGCGAATAGAATAACTAAATTTCCAAAGCCGATGAGTATCTTTCGAATAAGGTCTCATAAGCTTCACAACGATGAACCACAGCGAGTTTTTTCCTCTCCAAGTATTCACACATGCATCGGGATGATCTTTGATAGCTGCATCCGTCGCACGAATAATGTCATCAATTTCATTTCCTGTACATGTCTGAAGGAGCAATAGGCTCAACCATATTACTATTGTTCCTGAAAGGAGGAGAAATTTGAAGTTCAACCAATTCACTTGCATTGAAGCCCGAGTGTTGCTCGGATCTGCATAAAATCTTTACAAAGATTAAAATAATAAATATAATTCCAGCAATAATATTAAGGTGATTCCACAGGCAGCTTTAATGTAGTTATTTCATTATGCGTGTAACAATGCTCAACATAATATTAGTAACCTGAATATCACTATACATCTATTCCATAGTTTTCATAAACACCTTTTATTGTTTGAGATAAAAACATCACATGATGTTTAATGTTATTTACATCAGTCTATGAGCAGTAACAAAGTTTGTGATTTACGCCGTAAATTGTTATTATTCATAATTAAATAGTCAAGGACCTGTAGGTAATTTATTTCGTCCCAGTCTTCCAATAGCGCTGGAAAATGTACCTAAGCTTGTTGTTTTGAGTTTCCTGTATGAAATATTGCACACAATTTAAAATAAAACGATTTCATCCTTCTTACCATAGTTTGTAATTGTAACTGCAACAGTAACACCGGAAATGAAAAGAAAAGTCATACTTTGTTTCTTCCTACAGCTAGCACATTATACTGAGTGTCCCAAAAGTTTCGCAGTTTCATTCAAAGCATTATTTGAAAGTTAAACATCTCAATCTCATAATAATTTATCCTATTATTCATAGCGAATACAGCGAGGGTCACTCCTGTTCTAATAGTGACAATGTGTAAAGAAAATAAATAATTAAATAATGAAAAAATACTTATCCAACACTTTCAAGCATTTAACTATATCTACGTATTTAACTACCCACTACTCAAATAGCGCTTTAAAAAAAAAAGTTCAGTAAGTTGCCAATTATGGTCAGTAGAGTGCTTGTGGACTGGGACACCACATAATTTTTATATTGTGTCGAATATTGTTTATGTAATGTGTTGTGCAGACACGTTAAAATATTTGGAATCCCAGTAGCGCACACCTTGATTAAATGTTGATCAAACAGTTTAATTTTCACCCTTTCAACGTTTTATCAAGCCAAAAAAAAAAAAACATTGCATCAACGTTAGTTGGATGAATAAACCGTTGAAAAGGCGGACATTAAGTTGTTTTATTAACGTGTGTGCTACTGGGGAAGTAACTTCAAAGAAAAAGTGGTAATCAACGCTCACAGCTTCGGCGTCTGAAGTACCTCTACGACCTGTCCCAGTGCCCAAATGCCAAGTTTCGTGCAAAATCATCCAATGGTATGGAAGTTTTTATATTGCTTGACAGCACTGACAACTGCATAGATCAGCTCAGAGTACCTCTACGACCGGAGACCAGTATTTACCTAATACAAATCTATGCAAAATTTTGTCTGAATGAATGCGGATATGTACAAAGGTGTGGAAACAATTTAAAGAAAAGATTTCTTTTAAATCGGTTAACAATACAAACAGCTGCGACACCCGGAATACTCTATGACCTGCCCCAGTACCCAATGCACACGTCTGTAGAATTTGGTGAAAACAATACACGGGTGTCGATTTTTATAAATAAAATAATATGTATAAGTTGGATTTTAAAATATATTGATAAGGGGCAGTGAACCCAAAGTTTTTTTTCCCCATTTTGTCGCATAATATTAAAGTTGAGTAAGGATATCTCAAAAGTTCCGAAAGTAATTTGAAAAATTTATTGTTTTTTAAGAAGTTGGTTACAGGGCGGACTGGTAGACCCAGAATACCTTTACGTGTCCGAGTTCCTATTACACAATTAAACAAATTTCGGTATAAATAAATACAATCATGTAAATTTGTAAAGTAACATCCAAGCATGCAGACCGACAGACATAAAAAACCCTTTTTGTGTATGGTTCCTGGATTTATCCCGAAGCTATTAGAGAGTTTATCCCGAAACTTCGCCAGTGTTCAGATGTATCATGTACACGGGCAGATTTAGGAGAGAGACCCTGAGGGGGTCAATTACTTTAAGGTTCGAAGCTATTCCGGAACCCTAGTATTCACACTGAAATGACTGCCGCCCATAATAATGTGTACTCTTTTAATTAGGTTTGGCTCCGTTACGAGGAAGGAATGTTCTAACGTTATAATTTTAAAAAAATCTATAGACCTGCCGTGGCTCAGTTATAGAGCGTAGGCTTAGCATTCCGGAGGTCCTTGGATGGATCCCATCGGCCGACCATCCTTACTGAGGTTTTTCTTGTGTTTGTTTCTGTAAAACCAGGCAAATGTTGGAATGGTTCCTATAAAATTTGCCCTAGGCGTCTACCTTTCAGCATCAACTTCTACATTCTATCTTGACCTGAGCTTGAGAAATCTAAAGACGTTAAAATAAAGTTGACAAATCTAAATTTAAAAAAAATAAATAAAAATAATACATCAAGAAAGCACCACAGCTTTCCTGAACTTAGCTACAATGGTTGTACGAATCTACAACTCGATGCTCATAATACAGATATTTAATTATTAGAACTAGAAGAAGCAATGATGAATTGAAACGCACAAATGCAATAGAACCGGATGATATATATATACAGTTCGCGATTAAAAATGCGACACCAAAAAGAAGAGAAGATAGTATCCCCAAATTTGACAGATAGATACCACAAGGTATCAAATAGCAAATGATTAAAATTAATGCTCTGTGAAGTGCGTCTTATCGTGGCGCCAGAGGAACAGACTGTTTCTTTCCGGCACGATTTTCAACGGACTCTGCCCTCCCGTGGATTTTCAACAGCTCCTCCGAAAGAACTAATCTAAACACCTGTGCTACTTACACATATACTGAAATACGTATATAATAGCAGATTCCATAAATGTTCTTAACGTTATTTTTACGTTAACTAAGGAATTACATCATATTCCTTGTTATATTATATTTTAGTACAGTAGAGTCAAAATGCATTATTTATAACTTTCGTGAGCCCCACTCTCATAGCACCCTGAAGGAAAAATTCTGGAAGAAACACCGGGAACCTAGCTACATAATGTCCGTAGCCTGTGGGTAGGGTTACCAACGGCCTGACCCTAGCCTAATCCAGCCCGAATGTACCTAGGCCCGGGTCCGGAAAACTTTAGAAGTTTGGCCCGGCCCGATAAGTTTTAAAAATCTGACAGGTGAAGTCTGACTGTTTCATCAGAAAGCTGGAAGCGTTGGGCAAGCTCACCACACGGTTGACTGCTGCCAGCTCCATGGCTGCCTTCAGGGTTTCGTCATACAGGGCATGTGGGTGACGACTGCGGAGTTCATCACACAGGGACAAATTTTCCAAGCTGAATATCTAAAACCAATGACTGCGATGCATGAATTCACAGCATTATCCCCAAAGGCTTGATGTATTCGGTGACTGGATTCGCCTGCGGACAAGCTTACCTTAAATTAAAGCAGACAACCCCGAACGAGATGCTCCGACACTTACATTTGTCTTCCCAACTACTCGAACTATGAATGATTTGAATGCGCAAAGCGCCTGTCTTGGTAAATAAACCCACTCCCACCGGGATAGCTTGTCCGGCATCTGAAGCAGCACTTATTTTTGTATATGATCCCGTGTGACATCAAAACTGGCAAGAATACTTTGGTTACGTTGTACTTCTGAAAAGCCATTTTCTATCTCTCTAACAACTCCGCAAGATTTGAAATAGTTTCTACCTTCACGCCTCTTATTTCTTCATGACTGAGCAGCAACTGAAACTCTGTTTGCAGATATTCTATCTCCCTGAGATAATGTAATGTAATAGACCTAATTACTTTAAACTTAAGAAATTATTTATTTTTAGAGTCGAAGGCCATCATTCCTCATTGTCTAAGAATGTCGCAGATCTACGAATGTCCTGTTCAGTTCCTCAACCGCTTGAACTGAACAAAAGTTGGACGTAAATACCTCTTCAGATTCAGAATACGCTCATCATTGTCATCCAACTTAGTTCAGATGTTATACTTCAAGCCAGCGCGCATCGCTTTCAGAGTTATTCTTTCAGGTATTGTTGTATTTAACTTGAATAGTGCAAAGACATTTTTGGCTTTTAATATTTCCTTAAATATTGTTCTTCATTTTTATACCACAATATTACAATGTCAAATCGGTAAACACTGAGGAAGAGAAACTGACTTAGACAAACATTATTCCGGTAAGATGGAATCCAATATTTTATTTTCCTTTTTTTCTGTGTCTTCCAAAGAGCCATTTTTTGTTAACTTGTCTCCTGATTCATTTTAGTACAAAGATACCCTTGAAAATAACCATAACAATACACAAATAAATGTTTACAGTTACACGGTTTATTTTGTACCAAGTCATAAGAATTTAAATGTACTGGAATACTGCGAAATAGCAGCAAACGGTTAAAGTTTTAGTCCTGCCTACATCGAAAAGCTTTACAGTGAAGAATCTCATTTGCTGACTTATAAGAAACAAAAATTCATAACAGAAAAAGAGATTCTCATAGGAAGAAGTCTGGATAATCATTTTGGAACACCTTGTAGATCTTTACGTGGCTCTTTGATTCGAATATAGCTGTCCCGGGTATGGTGGTCAGCTTTTGCAAAGTATTCTTAACCATACGTGTTAAAATCTGATATTTATAACCTTAAGCCGAAACAACTTCAGACTGTATTTTAAAACGCTAGTTGAAACAAACTATGAAACTTGTATGTCGTGTTATTCTGTTATGAGAACTGTCTACTCAAATATATTTTATTTCTCAATTGGCATTATAATCAATATCAATTTATGTAACTGAGAAACAGACCTGTAAAAACCAAAGGTTTTCAAGATATTTCCATAAAATTTTATTTCCCTGACGTTATAACACAGTGAAAGTAATTTTCCTAAATTAAATTTTAACTCCCGTTTGGGGAATTAGATTGAAAAGTGAACCTAGTTTGTCGGAAAATACAAATTTTAATTCAGAGGAACACTTTTTCTTGTTTTATTTGATTATAAACCAAGAAATTAATCCAGACGGCCATTTCTGTCAATAAATATTGTATCATCTCTCGATCTTAAGCTGCAATATGTTATAAACAGAAATCACCGTCAGGCTTAATTTCTTGATAAATAATAAATTTAGACAAGGAAAGGTGCTCCTTTGAATGACCACTGATCTTCCCAAAAGTGAGGTTTACTCTTTGAATTTGAACCCCCAAAACGGCAGTTACATTTAGTTTTGGAAAATTATTTTTAGTGTTAAAACGTCAGAATTTTGTGAGCAATTATAAGTCGACCAGAATATGAATAGACGTGGCAAGTTTTGGAACAACCGATGAACCATGAAAAAACAATAAAGACGCACAGATGTGTTACTACTCTTCGCCTCTCGCTTGAAGTGTTGCCATCCAAGAAATTTTGTTGCTGGTTGTTTTGTATTAATTTTAGAACACTGATATTAAAAATTGCATTACACTTACAATATATTGATTATTGAGAAGCTATATTTATTGTCCTTGTATTCCACATATGGGAAGAAGATTACATATGCCTTGGGCAAGTTAAATAAAAGCTCTATTAATAAAAACTTATATGCTTGCCACTCTCGCAACCCACCTCTTGTATCTCTTTAGACAGTTTTCTAGTTTCTACCTTGAGATACGCTAGCAAGAGTTTTTACCCAGGCTTCATGGCAGAGGTGTAACTACATATTAGGTCCCCACCCCCACCCCGCAAGAGAATACTCATGGCCGAAATTCGATTCGGTTCACTGAGAGGCTATTGTGAAGGGCTCCCCGCATTGCGGGTTTTTGCGACATAGTAGTTACACCCCTGCTTCATGGTCCAGGCGGTAGCGTCCTGGACTTCGGAGCGGCAATGCGGAGGTACGCGATTGCGACTTCAGAGGTCGGCCATCGTGACATTTTTGTCTAGGTTTGTCCTCAGCCACACCAGGCGAATGTCGGGATGATACCTTCGCAAGAGGCTTGTCGACTACCTTCCCTCATTGTCATTACAAATACTTCACGAAGATCCCTTCTTATATTGTCGTCCTAACGTCATCTCGGTCTTCCCACAGGTCTCTTTCCCTCTGGCTTTCCAACCAAGATGGAATATAATCTTCTTTCCTCCCCATCCGAGCTACATTGCATACCTACCCAAGTTGTTGTGATTTCATTATTCTTACAGCATCGGTAGATGAAGTATTTAAACTTGTGTACTTTCTCTATGTTCTCATTCTTAGTTATTATGTATCTTTTTCCTTCATTCTCAGTAGCCACACTTTTGTTAATAAAATATAATTTCGAAGGTTAAATGCATAATTGTACAACAAAGTAAATAAACGGGCTGAAGATATAACTGGAAGATTGTTTGAACGCTATACAATTCCACGCCCCTTGACGGATTAGAATAAAGTAATGGTCCATATATGCCTTAGTACCGAGCCACCTAGCTCAGTGGTAGAGCGTTGGCGTAGCATTCGGGAGGTCACGGGTTCGACTCTAGCGGACGACCATACTGACTGAGGATTTTCGAGGGTTTTCCTCAGTCA
>JAGDQP010033099.1:0-13121 GCA_022664845.1 Lepisma saccharinum
ATACGTAGACATTGAGATTTAGATGGATTCAATTTCAGACCGTTATCATTTGACCACTAAACAATTCTTCGCAAGTCCTCATTCAATTTATCAATATATGTGGGTAGCTCACTTGGAGAACAAGTTATATATACTTGAAAGTCGTCGGCATAAAGATGGTATTTACAATGCTGTAATACAGATGGCAAATCATTGATGTACAAGCAGAAGAGAAGAGGACCGAGTCCGCTACCTTGAGGTACTCCATGATGAAGAGTTCTTAAAGAGGAGTCAATACCAGAAACAGATACATCCTGCGAGCGGCCAGTTAAATAACTTTGAATCCAATTTACAGAGGAGTCTGAAAAGTTGTAAAACGTCCGTAAACTAAGATTGTATAATGACATTTTTTTTTCTATGGAACCATGCCTGCCACTCTGAAGTGCACTCAGCCTCTCCTATTCAGTAGAGCACCAGAGTGTCCTTTGGTACTCCTGGGGAAGGTAAAGGCGGTGGAGCGTGGGACTGACATCCCACTTCGTACTGTAGGTCGAGAATATGTGGAGCTCTACCTATATTGTCCTCGTTAGTAATAGTGAAATTCACACTCCAAACACTTTATACTTTCCTCCGAAAGGTATCGTCAGGCGAACAATGATTATTTTATGGTAATATGAAGAGTGGAGATGTCAAATGTTTCAATTGCCATTGATTTATTTATTTAAAAAAAAGAACTTCTCTCCATAAGTAGGTTCGATATGCCCATCTGCATGTCCCCATCCTTGTCCTTAGTACCAAAACAATGAGAAAGAGGTAAACGTTATGTTGAAGTTAAATGCTTCTGTATGATTTCAGATTTGTCACTTAGAGCGTTTAGCATTTGCACTCTGCATATGTTTTTGAATATTAATTGAAATTGTTTTGTTAACATGTGTATCAAAATGTGACTACTAAGTTTATCCTATCAACACGTGATCGAAATTTACTTGAACTGTGGAATTCATTAATGTAATGGCTAAATTTATGTGAATAAAAAAAAAAAAATCCGTTTGATAAATGGACTATGTAGAAACATGTTTGCTACCTAAACCAGAGCTAAAATTTATTAACGGTCAGTTCTACAATCGACCGCTAAACTCCTAGTCAGCGCTAAGTTGAGGCCAAGTCGGATCTTGGCCAATGAGAGTACCCAAAATAAGAGTTTGCCTCAACTTAGCGCTGAGTAGAAGGTCAGCGGTCGATTGTAGAACTGACCCTAAGTATAGTTGTTATGTTGATGACAGCCTCCTCGTATATGATTCAGATTGGGAATTAGATTTCTTTCTTCACCCTAAATTGATTTTCACACATTAGTTTAAATAAAAGATGGAAAACCTGGAATACTCAGGGAATTTTATAAATCTGAAAAACTCAGCGAAATCTATAATTTACGAGGGAAACTTAGGAAAACTTGAGTGGTAAAGAGCACTGCCCCAGCGAGGTGGGGGTCGTGGGTTCGATTCCTACTGCTGACCTCATTTTTTCAATGTATTAAAATCCTCTATTTTAAAGAAGTTAGCATTGTGTTTTCACTTGTAAATTCCCAATAATGCACAAGATGCTTGGAGATGCGTGGGATTAAAAAAAAAATGTCACTGTGTATTATTTACATGTTCCACTATACTCTGGGTATTTAAAGAAAAAAAATCATTGAAAACTCAGGGAATTTCAAGTCACAAAATTAGTAGACACCATGACAGGACAAGTTTCAAAATGCTGTATATTTGAAAGCCTACCACAGCCACTGTTCACGTTAACAGTCTTCGTCACCGAAATTAAGCACGTTTGTCATTAGGTTTAGAAAATCGTTATACTATATGATCAACTAGAAAGATGGCGTAGATTTGCACTATCAAAGCAAATCACAAAATCAAAACCAAAAAGATATCAAATACGTTCTGATAATGATCATCGTGTCACGCTACAATTAAAGGTCTTTCATAAGCGTGGCATAACTCCTGCGAAGTGCGTATCCCTGTCACAAAAATTGTTCAAGGTACAAAGGTTCTCAGATCAAATCAGTAATATATGAAGTAAATTGCTACTGTGGAAAGAAACATACACGTATGGCAAATTAATGAACAATAAAGGGACGCCAAGTCAGATAACACAATATCAGGTCTTTCCAAACATTTACGATCAGAACATATAACCCAATAAACAAAATCGAACGGATCGCTATGGAATATTTTCCATCAATTTTTTTAGTCTGAATGGAACACAGATGGAGAAAATTATATAAAGCCTGAACTCCCTTCATAGAAGAAATACTTAGGAAATGCCACCTTTGTCATAGTAATTTTTTTTTATTCACATATTAACAAATTCTACAGTTCACGTACATTTCGAAGAACTTGTTGCTACGATAAACCTAGTACTATCCACGCACATTTTAATCGACATGATAAAACAATTTCAGTAATATTCCGTATACGTTTAGATCCAGCCACATCACCTGGCAAATTTGTAAGATAGTTTGAAATCATGATTCCAAAATAGGTAAATGACGGTGAAGTTCAGAACTTTACCGAAATCTCTCTTAAAATATCTGTACTATTTTTCGCTTAATACGTTTTCAAATACCCGTATCAATATAGAAACTTATTTCCACACAACCACCTTTGTTTCTCTGAAGATACCTTCCGAGGGAAGGTGAAAAGGACTTAACGAAAAAGTGTCTCCGTTACTAAATAGGTTCGTATTGTTTTTCGAAAGATTGTATAAGTGCTGGTGTTAAGAGCTATTTTTCTGTGAAGTTTAGGGATGTTGATTTTGCTCATTAACCCACATTTTCGAAATAAGGTTCTCTTCATATTGAACATAGTTACTCAAATCAGAACTACTATACTAGTAGATAATAAGACACCAAATTATGCAGATCTTTTAACGAACTTTGCATCTGTCAACTCTTGTTTCAAAAACATTCACTCACTAATCATGTTTTGATGTCTTTGTAGGTTTCTATGTTCTTTGTTTTTCTTACTCTCTTTAAACACACGTACTCATTAGGGGCGAACTGGATCCAAAGGACCCTCCCGGGAAATCAAAAAAGGACCCACATGCTGGTAATCATGAAAGAGCTCTCGGGGTGGTGGACGTGTTGTGCGTAGGTCCCAAAAAGATTTTACAAGGGCCTTTAGGATACTGATAAGGTCTCAAATTAGGAAGTATTAATTAAATATAGTGCCTTAAAAATATGAGTGTATTAAAGCAATTTGCACTTAAATTAAACTTTGCTTGGCCCCTTCTTGTGATCTGTGATGGGCCCTACAGTAGGCCTGGTGAGAATTTCAGCACCGTCTCTTGGTCGTAAGAAGTCTTGTGTGTGGAAGACAGGCAATACTCTAACGCTACCAGTAGTAACAAAAGTGAATTAAGTGGTCTTCGTTACGCTTCCAAAACAAAGGGGCGGCGGGGACCCATTCGGAAATTCCCGGGTTCCTGGCTGGGCTAGTCCGCCCCTCGTACTCACTTTGGTGATAGTTACCCATGGGGGAGATTCAAAGCAAAGTGCACTACGTCCATGTCAATTCTAAAATAACGTTGTTTTGTACAGTTCTTCACTGATCTTCGAGAGGTGTTAATACAGTCATGCTGTGAATAGATGGAAGGTCGAGAGAAGACTTTCCAATGGACTTAGATAACCTTTAATTTAAAGGAATCAGTTAATTTGAATGAGAGTAGAAAAATAACTTACAAAATATAGAAAGTCATAAAATTGGAGTTATGGTGGACGTAGTTCTCATGTTTAATCATGTGTGGCTAAGCATTTCGGAACGGTCTCCTCATCTTCATGCCGCGTAAAAATGTAAACTACGTGGTACTGTTTTCTTGAATGAATAACAATAGGAATGTGTGTTGATAAAAAAAATGTTTATTTATCATATCTGTTAGAAATCGCTTGAATGCATTATAAAAATTAACCTTTATTTATTTCAAAATCATTTAGCAATCTACATTAATACCCATTTGAATGTGATCCTATATCTAGCGACCCACCATAACATAAGTTGGTTCCATGTAACTTACCAATATGGCGGTTACGTGATTCATATTTGTATCTACATACTACATTCATAGTACTTGGGATCATGGTTAAAATTTGATAGTCGATATCTTGAAAACAGTGTCATTTTGTGTTTAGTTCGTGCCAGTGAATAACCAACACACATTTCTATTTTTAGTCATAAGCAAATAAATAGAACACACATAAAAAGAACAGTACCACTTAGTTTATACCTTTACGTGGCCCGAAGATGAAGTGGAGCACTCCGAAATGCATAACAGCACATTAAAAATAGTGAGAACTGCATCCAATGTGGAGGTGAATAACACCATTTTTTTTTTCAATCTCAGGACGTTAAAATGGTTTTTATTTAGCTACATTTAATTACATCATGTGTCATGGTAAGAGTGGAATAATGAACCTTCCTCCTAAATAAACTTATATTTTACCGTAACATCTGTCTATTAGTTTCAAGCCTTTATTTAATTTTTACTTTCATTTCCGTGCTGTTAGTTCTTTACTATGAACAGCCTCGGGAATCTACCAGTGTCACTTGCTTGAAAGATTTCGACTATAGTCAGTACGTACACTAGAGTTAACCTGTGAAAAGAATTATTAAATTTTAATTTCATTTAGCCACTAAGTATTTTTGTCTTCTTTTATCAATTAAGGAATTCTGGCTCGAAGGGGTCCCTTAATCTAGAATTTCCTTCAGTTTTGCTTATATATTAAAAAAACAACCTTGTTAAAATGAACCTATATATAAAAGCTGGGCAATTTTAGTTTTTATAGACTACGGCCCGTCATGATGCCATTAGCTGTTAAGTTTTAAAATCCACAAACATCCATGCCCCAGCGGGGATTCGAAGCCAGAACCTTCGTGACACTGGCCTGACACCTCTAACCGCACGACTACCGCGGTTGGCCAGTGGTTTTCCTAAGTTTAGCAAAACATTGTCCTAGAAAAATGCATTTCATAGTTCAGGTTCGCATACGTTGTATCAGATGGGGAGGTGTAGTGCTTTCTTTATTAGGTATTGTGGTTCTAGTGAAAAAGAGTTCTTTAAGATATGCGTGGCATAAAGTCTCGGCTTTTTAGTGCTTGGCTATAGTGAGAGCCTGAAGTCACGATAGGACATCTCTCCATGTAATGATGTTGATGTAACAACTACAGTATAGTGCTTGATACTTCACAGCAGATAATCATTCCATACAGGTTGGCGAAAATTTTATTCTGTAAAACTGTATCAGTTGTCACAGAGCATAAGTTGCAGACTTCCATCATAACACATGTATTATTCAAATGAATGACTCTCACTCTTTCGCCTGACAAGAAGCCAATTGACACGTTAAATGTTCTGCAGAGGTACTTCAACTTAGGAATCCTTCTGTAAATTTTCCAACTTCGGAGGAATGGAATAACTTGCAAGAAGACCTTCGTTATATGAGCAGTATAGCAGAATATACAACAGAGCTACTAAGTTCGGAGTGGTGTAGCATGTTACGGATGTACTCCCACTATTTACAGTTCGTAACAATAACATTAAACCATGTTGTGTTCAGCAAGGCGCAGGCCAGAGTGCTGTAGGTCAGGTTGAATCTTTCGGAGGTGTTACTTTCAGCAAGTACCATTATACTGTGGTGGTGTATCTGTTGGACAGTTCAGTTCATTATATATAACTGGGCGGAGGAGGGTGGTTCATTTCTTTGAAGTACAGATAAATGTACTGTTTTCTGCATTTCTGAGTTATTTAGCCTGAATATGAATCCTTAGCGCGGTTAGATTGAGACAATTCGTGCGCTGTTCTCCACTGTAGAAAAGCGAGTTCACATTGATTCACAGTCTGCGAGAACCCTCAACAGTGACTGTTCTCTTTGCTATATTTCACTGGTAATAACTTGCTTTTGTTTCAAAAAGGCGTTAGGAACTCAACTGATAAATGCTTCCATTCAATAGAAAACTATTTCAGCAATCTGTAACTTTCAGTCGCCACTGACTCATTGTCCGCCATTGAGAGTTTTCTCACCTTTGTTTTCTTTTGTCTTAATGGACTATTGCCATTTCTCATAGACTTCTCAGAACTCGGAATCGACATTTCTTACATCATTCACTCTTAACGTTCTGGTAACACTAGAACAGTTGAATGCAAAATTTCTGTTTTTATAGGTGAAGTGATAGTGACAATCTGTAAATGTTATATTATTACGTAACCAGATAACATATACTTACCCTTTCATTACCGGTATACCGGAAATTTCGTAAAATACCGAAAAGTACACAATATAGTTTTAGTGTACTTTCTGGTAAAGGCTACGGAAGAAATAAAAAATAGCTCAGCATCGGGCAACGTATGTTTTTATTCAGTCCAGAAACTCCTAACCTCGCGATTACTATAAAGGAAATTGAAATTGAAAATATACAGAACGGTTATTCTGCCGGTAATACTTTACGGTTGCGAAAGTTGGAGTACGACCCTAGCAGATGAACATAAATTACGAGTGTGTGAAAATAAGGTTTTGAGAAAGATATACGGGACGAAATGACTGGAAAATGGAGGAGACTGCTTAATGAAGAATTCCACGGACTGTACGATTCACCAGATGTAAGAATAGTGAAATCGCGACGACTAAGGTGAGCAGGTCTTGTAGCTCGGATGGAGTAAAAACTAAAATTATATTCTATCTTGGATGGAAAGAGACCATTGAGAAAACCGAGACGTCGCTGGGAGGACAATATTAGAAGGGATTTTCGGGAAGTAAGTGTTTGTGATGAAATGTGGCTTGATGCTGCCCTGGATAGAATCCTTTGGTGAGTACTTGTTACTGCAGCGATGAACTTGCGAGTTCCGTAAGCCATAGAGTTGATAATTTTACGAGATTTCCTGTGTACTAGTATCAAAACGTAGCTCTATAAACACAGTTTTAATTCCTTTGTTTTACTTGTACATAATCACATTGTAGTCAGTATCAAAAGTATGTACCTAGTCGTAAGATTTCTTCTCCGAATAACTTTGGAATGGATAGATCGATTTGAGAAGTTTCCTCTAACTTCGAGAAAATTGCATTGTCTTTAAGTTACAGGAAACTGTACTCAAATCCTTCTATCCATTCCCGAATTACTCGGAGAAGAAATTTTACGACAGGGTTCATGCTTTTGGTACTGACTGTACCTAAACATAATTAGCACACACCTTCTTTAAGTGTTTGTTCGCCTGAAGAAGCGCCATGGTTAAGGAGCGAAAAGCTTCTGATATTTAAGTACCCAAATTAAAGGCCAGAATTACAAACTGAGTTTCTTTTTGAGTCTGCTCATATAGAAATGTCTGTAATGATAACAGTATTACGTGGGAGAGAACGTGTGCGTTAAGTATTGAGGACGATGTAGCTTCGGGACGGACGTAAGCCATAGTGCTGTTACCGCCTATAAAATTCATTTTATCTTATCTAGTGTAGCTTGTGGCTTAGTGATTTCGGAAATTTGAGACAATAACCGTATTCGTCGTCTTATTGCAATTATCACACAAAGGATGGATCTCACCAATCTTCGTTAAGAACTGTCGAATCGTTGAGGAATTTTAACAGCTTTGAAATACATTAAGCTCTTTAATAATCGATTCGTTAAATGCTTTACGCAGGTTGGTGAAATCCACGAAAAGCCTTGAGCATGTGTACTGTCGTTATCCAACTATGGATTATCACCATTCGTTTACAGCGGTGCAAAGCGTGATAAGGATACTCCCAATGAACTTCGTCACAGATTGCAGAAAACTTTTAGTTTGAGAACTAAAATTCACGTTTTGCGTCGCTGATAATTCACATGAAATCCATACATTAAGACCACTTACTATGGAGAAACAAAGCAGATAATTTAAGGAAATTTACTGTTGTAATCATGTGATAGAGGGCAATCCTAAATACTGCAAGGTCTATTAACACCAGACATGTTAAACACACAGTCGTAAGCCATGGATATTTAACTCTCAATTAACTCCAATGAAAATGCATTGAAAGCGTTTTTTTAAATCTATTTATTGCCTTTAGTCAACTTTGACTCAGGCCGTGATAGAGGATATTGGAGGGAAGTCGACTAGAACGTAGTTTGAAGGGAACATCCCGGCATTTGCTTGGATTACAGAGAAACTAGGTAGGATGGCCGGCCGCTAGGATCGTTCTCAGAACCTTCCGATTGCTAAGCTAATGCTCTACCAATTGAACTAAGGTCGCTTGACGAAAACTGTTTGATATGATGCGTGAAACAGGTGAAAGATTAAGGTTGACATATCAGTCTACTTTGGGGATTTTCATCTAAAATTGCACTGTAAACTTAACAATCGAGAAAGGAATGACAAGATGGAAGGTTTTAAAATCTAGTTTCAACACTGAACTTTGATTTTAAATTCCCGATCTGTCAAGAAACTTTGTTCCATATGTTTTTCATACACGTAAATAACAGTGTCCGAGTGTTCCTTCAATATCTGTGTTTTGACTTCTCAATTCTTTTTCTATTTCTGTTCCTGTGTGTACAGTGTTTTCTGTTCATATGTAAAGCTGAGAGAGCTTGAGCCACGAGAAGGGTTTTGGCGTTACGTTAACAGTTTAAAATTGAATATAGGATGCGAGGGAGTCAAGAAGTAATCTTACTAAGGCTTCGACGTAGTTGTAAGTGAAATATGCTTTTGTACGTCTACTCTTGAATCAGTAATTTGTATTTTATTGTTTCGCAGATCATCAAGTGTGACGCCATTAACTACAGTAAAGAATGGCAGCTCCGTTGGACATGTACTAGAGGGCAGGAACGTTTCTAATTAATTTCTTTCAGTGAAATAGTGAAACCCATTGAAAATGAATGCCCAGAATGAAACTGTGCCAACAGGCGAGAAATTGTCATTGTCAGCAAAATCCCCAATAGTGGTGTTCTCTTCTAGGTCGGTAAAAGACCAATTGCAGAGCACTATAACTACAAGTTAATCTTCTAGGCATCTCAAACCACCTCTCTGACCTTGAGACTCCGCGAGTGGTGGCTTGTTGTTCCATAAGATTAACACAGCTACCAAGAACGATGTTGTATCTTATTATGCAGCTTACTCTAGAGTTGTTACGTTATTTTAGGTCCCTTGATAGCAGAGCTATAGAAAAAGGGGTTTTCTATTCCTGCTTATTGTGTCCGTCCGTCCGTGCCAGAAATTAAATCCCAGGAACTACAAGATTTAGAGATCATTGAAGTGTCGTTGAGAAGGCCTTGCCTAGCCACTCTCAAAGCCCCTGATACCGTCTTGATTAGTTAAGTATTGCTAGCGAAAAAAAGTTGTTCAAATTGCTTCCATTCACTTATACCTAACTTCGCCCTACTTGGCATAAACTATTGGACACAATATATAAATACTGAGAGGCCCTACGTTGCCAAGCAGCCCACTTATCAGTGTTGCCAGCCTATTTTTATAAAATGATCTTTGTTTTCAAATTGCTTCAATGCTAGTCATAGCAGAACCGAACTTGGCACAAAGATTGTTTGACATTAGAAACATACTGCAGATGTTTCCACTACCCAGGCACCCCGTTGTCGGTGTTGCTATCCCATGCAAAAAATATATCGTGAACCATAAGGTGTAGACATGCATGAGGTGTCGTTCGAAATGTCTTAGCTGGACTAGTTCAGAACCCCTGGTACCGTTTTGATTGCTGCAATGGTTCAGTGTTGCCAGTCCATTTTCTTAAAAAAAAAAATGATTGTTAGACCCAGCCGCGCTAAACTTGGCATAAACATTATTCGACACAAGTATTGATTTTTCCGATCCTAAACACTGCAGTTATCAGTATTGCCAGCCTGTTTTGTAAAAATTAATGTTTGCGTGGCTAAAATACTATCAAGGGACCGGAGCCTTTGCAATTGTTAGAAGCGCAGCCCTAACTTGTTGAATTATTTGTGCCTCTTGAAAAAGTATTGTGAGGGGAGAGAAGTATAAATAAGTTAAGCGACTTTGTTCTCTGATGGAAGTCTCTAACGGGGCTGCCACCTTTACATGTAGTTATGACGTCAGATGAAGTTTTGGTAAATAAAAAATATGAACATTACTGTTATAAGAGTACATATTCTCAGCTTACAACTCTTTATCATTCGTGTAAAAAAAGTTACAGCTTCTTGAAGGTTACTTTTGTGACTTCCTCGAATAATGAAATGGCACTTGCATTGCTGTATTTCTAAGGTACTGCGAGCCTCTTGACGTACATAGCGTGTCCTCTAATGAATAACATGTAACTTATCGAGAACAGTGATTTTTTTTTTTATTGTGTTTAGTAGAGACTGCGAAAATCTTATAACTAACTTACTCAAAAAGATTAATGTTTTTTAGATATTACTACGGGGTTTGGTCTGCGGTGGAACTTCAAATTGATTTTGGCGTTGACCCAGCATGGAGTAGTTTAAATAAAGATGTAGCGGACTCCGGTCTAGAAGACCAGATAAATAGTGCACTGGCCACTTTACAGTGAACGAAAAACCTACTCATAACTACTAGGTGTTGGTGCACAGTATATAAGACCAAATTCCCATCATTATGCCTTCGTTAGGCTTTAAATGTTTGCAAGCTAATTGTTCAGTCAGCCTATAAGAAATCCTCTTCGTCTTTATCTTTGGAATTTCGATTGCAATTTGAGTGATACAGCTTGTTTGGCGAAAGTGCAGCTCGTAGTTATTGTGTCATATTTCAGTGTGAAAAATCCTTTTATAGAAGCTCATTCTGTACTTTCATGATTTTTTTCCTTGTCTTTCAGCTGACATAATATCCTGTGTAGAATTCAACCACGATGGAGATCTTCTAGCGACAGGGGACAAAGGTGGTAGGGTCGTAATATTTCAGCGGGATCCCACTGTAAGTATCATTTGAAACTTTACTAAGTAACGTTGAGTTGGGTTACGTGCATGTAGGAATAAAGTAAGTTCTTCAGTGTCGTAGCATTTTTTAGCAGCTGTAACAATGTTTTCCGTCAAGTATTTTGTTACTATTTTAATGTCAGGAATTTTCAAGGTAAATAAGCCGAAAATGGTGTATGGTGTAGAAACATTTGTATTTCTGCCGTTTGAGAGATATTGTAACTTCAACACACAGGTGAACTTGGAAGGTTAATCTCGACGCTAGAGAAAGACACGGCATAGTTACCAAGTGCAGTGTGCAATCAAACTGAATCTTTTCACACGTACTGTAGCAGACACAGAATTATAGTTTCGCATTTATATAAGGTAGCCTTACGCAGACACAATGATAAAAAACCGTAGTTGCTATATTTCGCTTGGTCTATTGAAGCTTCATCGGTGTGGTGCATTAAAACTTAGAAATGTGGTGGCGGCGTCAGTTGCTTAGTTTGACGTTCGTGATAGACCGAAATGTTGCAATATTTTTTGTAAATATGTTTCGTTTTTCTGTGAGACACTACCAGATCCGGCATGATTTTCCCGGAGATAATAAAATAAAGAACTTGGCGGAGCTCAGTCGAGGAACTGTAGTCATATGCTACCACCAGGCTTCTTCAACTAGCATTCTATTTGAATAATCAGTGCTTCGTTCCAAAAATTGCGGCGTGATCTTTCCAACAACACCTCAAGCATCTTTCTAGCCGTAGTAGTTCATAAATTATAAACAATCCGGAACCACCACTGTAATCTGTTTGATCTATATGGGTGTAACTCATCTCAGAGAGACCTTTCCAACGACACCTCAATAACCTTCTTAGCCCTAGTAGTTCCTGAGTGAAAAGTTGTCGACGGACAGCGCCTTTCCATAAAAGTTCCCAGTATCTGGTACTGAAGCCTTAATAATAATAATAATAATAATAATAATAATAAATAAAAAAAAAGCGAACTTAGGAGGTACAACCGATAAATCGAGTATACTAAAGCTTCATTTATGCGGACTTTGTGGGATCGGAGCCGTTCCGGATAAATCAGATTTAATTATTTTTCATGTTAATAAGCGCCTGCGAATACAAACAAAACAGTTCTATTTTACTATTATTGTTATTATTATTATTATTGGGGTATAGGGTACGAGTAAAGGGTAAATGCAGTTCAACACTGCACATTACTCTGCGGAGAATTCATTAGACACGCTCACTTGTATACGAGGAATTTGAAACTGACGATTTTTTTAAATTTATTTATTTTTGAAAATCGTTACGGATAAGCTAGGTGTTAGCATAACTGAGGCCATCGCTATATTTGTGTGTTTGTAATCTTCCCATCTAGTGTCCACACGCATCCATATTTTTTTGGGCTTCGGTCCCAGCTTAGTTGTCATTTTAACTTCGTCTTTTGATTAATCTGATGAAAGTTTATTTTATCAAGCGAAACATCGTGACTACGGTTTTCCGTCCACGTGACAAAGTAGAATTTTCTTTATCAAGAGTGTTTCCTGAATATACGGCAATATTTGAAGAGGTAATTATCTGGATGAAGTTTAGCATTATCAAGAAATGCATAGTTTCGGAGTAATTCCCTCCAAAGTTCCATCACAGTGAAACGTTTTTGTTAGGAATACCTTCCGAGAGATTACACAAATACAGACTGTGGGTAACAGTTTTTTTTATTATAGTTTGTCGACACGTCTTACGTCTTTTCTGACGACAACGCGCTAATTTTGGACGCTTCTAGCTCTGAAACTACGTGTTTTACCGTGTCAATAGTCACCGTCACTTTTTCATCATGAACTAACCCGATTCCCCAGTTTCTACTCATTCGCATTTGGACAACACTGACTTCGATGTGAGTTTCCGTGTAGCTATAATTCACATCCTATCCGCCACCACACGCCGTCTCTGGGAAGAAGGCTTCATTCAGGACCTAAGTGCAAAACTGAAACCAGCTCTAAACCTGCAGTAACGTTTTTCTTCTATACGTCAACATCCACATTTCCCCTCTACCACTGACATTACCTTCCTAGCCTTTATTCAGTTTTTTTCTTTTTCAATCTTCCATATATCCCAGGTATTTTTTTCTGGTTACATTTCTTATACTGAGTTACACTTTTTTTATCGACTCTGTAACACCTACTTGACATTGCGTTTCCTGTACTGAATCCCCACGTTCGTGACTGCGTTTCCTGTA
>JAGDQP010033100.1:0-20874 GCA_022664845.1 Lepisma saccharinum
TATTCATTAGTTTCTGCTCATCAGGTAACGCCGGGCATCTCAGCTAGTAATTCATAATTGTAACCTCAAGTATACAGTAGTATCGTTTTATTTTTCATGTAATAATACAATTGATTAAATGTTTATATTTATAATTGCCATCACCTTGCTTGTAAAGTGAGTAGCAAAACAGAAGTTACTTAAAATTCGTAAAAGAAAATTAATTTACTTTCATTTATCTAAAATGAAACAATGTGTTTTAAACGTATAAGAAGAGAACTACGGTAAGGTTATGTGACAGATAGTCACTACCACAGAAGACAGTGACATCATATCTCCCTCGATCCATCGTATGATAAGAATATGCTTCAAATAATTGTGTTCGTAATTTTTTTATGTTGCAATAATCAGTATCACGTACGGATCGACCACAGCTATATTACGCCAGTGACAGAGTCATGGCTCGATCGGTAGATTGTTTTTCGTTGCTAAGCAACAATAAACACAATGACAAATTATGTGGCTGTGAATGCATATTAACAGTCGTAGAAAAACAACTCATTTGTTATAATTCTGAATTCTAAATGACTTCTTCGTTTCCTGCGTAGGAAAGCTACCATTAAAGAAAATGACTTGTAATATATCTACAAGTACGAAAATTTCCGTGTAATATTTCGAAAGTAAACTATTGATGAACGTTAACAGCTAAGTTTTATTATTGATTTAGTACTCCAGTAAACTAGAAGTTCTGCATATACAGCTAAGAAAATTGTTCTTCACATCATATGACTTTCAAGAAATTATAGGTTCCCAGAAAACTGCTAAAAGTAAACAGTTGGAGATCGGCCATCTTAAATATGTTTTCCTGGATAGTATCCGGGTATCATTCCTGCAACAACTTTTGTATATTTTTCAATTACTGCCTCATTAAGGTACAGCTGGTATTTCACTTCATTTTTATCTTTCTATGACAGATACCATCTCGACATTCGTCGGTAGTGATTCAGGAAATACAAGAACACGTCATTTAAAATAGCTAACGTAAACAGGAAATGAGCCCACGCCGTGTTTCGCAGTGAAGATTCCTAGATATTGACTTTTGTCAATAGATCGTGTGGGCTGTTTATATCGCTCTTGCTCCCTTATCATCAATGCATGCATGGCGTATTTAGTAATTCGCAGATTAGTAATATACCAGTGGGAAGTACATCATAAACTAAGTTAGTTTATTTTGGTTAATGTAGATTGCTAAACGCTTTGTATTCTATATAGACCGTGATCCAACTTTAGTCGCATAATTCAAATTTTCAGTATTAGAAAGGTTGATCAAATGTTGATTGAAAGCTGTTGTTATCCAGTGTAAGCATATATTCATGAATAATCCTCTTGATATAAGAATTATACAGTATTTTGGGTACAATCCATAATACAAAATTTCGCATGTTTGATGGATTCCATAATTGTATGGGCTGAATTCTATAGGGTGTGTGGAACATCTTTAATCGTTAAAAATATTTTTGTCCCTATTGGTAAAATATTATTATGCAAGAAACAAATGATGCAACATACTCTCTGTCTGTGTTTGGAAAAGAGTTGGGTTAATTAAGTAGCCATTCATAACTCTTACTTCTCATGTCAGAATAAAATATCATAATTCAAGGACGCAACATTGAACATGTATTGAAGGTTTATTTAACACCTTTAGGTACCTTTGACTCATCACGAATGGATAATGATGGGAGAATGTGTGGAATGAAAAAAGTGGGAAACTGCCGAGAAAACCCACGCACACTGTATTTGTCCATCACAAAGGTCAATGGCACGAGCTAGGACCGAACCGAGAAGCCCAAGAACCAGAGGTGAGCGCTCTGGGCCACCGCGGCCCAAGGAACGTAACACGTGCGCTTACAAAGTAAATTTAAAATGAGGTTCGCAATTTCCAGCACATATGCGCAATGTGGAACATATACTGTTTATATGAGCATGTGTGGAATATTTTAGCCTTAAGGAGAATATGTAATGCAATTACTGATTCCAGCATTTCGATAGTTTTGTAAATTTTACTACATTCTTTCTATTCTAATTATAAAGCTTTTACTGTGCTTTTTACATAGTAAATTCGGTATTAATACAACTAAATGAGAAGACACTACGTATTGAGCCTATTTTTTTAATGAGTCATTACCATTACTAACAGTACGTTTGTATAAACTCTTGACTTCAGTAATATGAGTACAATTGGATAAAAAAACAACGCAAGACAATAGATTCGGTAAGAAGGGTTCACAAGCATAGCGATAAGTCAAACTTTCCCAATATTGTTTCGACCTTCGCAAGGACAAAAGATATATTCTCCTACAAATAAATGAAAATGAAACCTTGATACGACAGTACGATCGAGAATCCATGATGAGGAAGAAAAGGGAAATAGCATACGAAGAAGTTTGGAGTGTATCAGTCCAAGTTCCAACTTATAGCAATGATTTAATGATTCTCTAATTGATTAAACTGAAAGGGATCAAAACGAACGTTTCTTATTGTGAAGAAATTTAAAGAAACTTGGATAAACCGAGTTGAAGATGTACTAGGAGAGAAAACGGTGTGCAAAATCTCAAAACTCGTTCTCATTTTTATTCAGATAAGATCGCAGTCCACACACAAAGTGCATGTTTCGAAGTGCGCCTTAAGTGAAGTTCTCGCAAATAAATGACCACCTGAGCCTCCAGTAATATCTGGGCCCCAGTAACTATTTCTAGTCCAAAAATATAAAGAGAGATCTAATGGAAAGGCGAGTTCAAGACGAGAAGGAAGTGGAAACCCCAATAAGCAACAATAACCAAAGCTCAGTGGACAAAAAAAGACCGTACTCGTTCGATTTCGTATTGGCACTATATAAATAAAAATAAATCATAGCCAAATTCGATACACTACAGGATGAGGCCTCTCCCGGAGGAAGGAGATTGGTCTACTGCTCCAACGCTGGCCAGACAGGTTGGGAGAGGAGAGCCTACGAGCTCTCTGTGATCGCTACTATCTTTTTTACATAGCAGCTCCCCAATTGCATCACGATGCTGGATGGGCACCGTTCCAGACTCACACACCTTGGGAAAAGAACCTTTGGCAGCGCCGGGAATCGAACCCGGGACCCCTCAATCCGTAGTCAGCAACGCTAACCACTAGACCAACGGAGCGCTCCATTGGGACTGTATAATAATATGAAAATGTGTTTATACAGCAGGGACCTAATAAAAAATTAAAATTCTCAATTTCGGTTTTGTAATACCTTAGACTGAAAACTCCGGCAATTCGAAAATCTCTAAGGGCAGCCTGCTAAAGATAATACATTGGGGACTGCAGCTACGACAACAAAGAGGCAGGGGTGAAAGGCGGCTCCCAAATGAAAAAAGATAAATTGAAAATCCTACCAGCTTTCATAATTACTACATTTCAAATTATAACGTTCTAAGTATTCATGTCTAATGTTTCAATTAGGTTTGACATTTTTAATATGCAAGCATCTCGATTTTTCTGATAATTTCTATAAGTTGTATCTATATGACTAGCAGTATGAGTTATTGGGAAACTAAGCATTTCTGGGAAAATGTTTATAACAATCCTTGTCTATTCTATACTTCTCAACTAGTGTTTACAGCATTCTGCAAAACTCATTTCGTTGCAAATCTGGTTCCTCTCATTGTGGCATTCAATGTTTGTTAAATTACCAAAGTAACATAGAAGTTATTTAGATTTTTGAAAACTTAATAACATCAAACACTTACACTCGTACAATCTTCTCCGAATACAAAGTCGTAAATGTACTGCCTTTCAGTGCTTCTTTTCTGCCTCAAAATGTCATTCTTGTCACTAGCAGCGTCCAACAACACCACCATCTGGAAAACAAATGGTTAATTACTTTCGTATGGAATGTATAGCAAATTCAACACACAAAATAAAATAAATGTCTACAATATTCTCATCCTAGTCTTTACTCGGCTTGATTTCCAATCGAATATTTGCAATTAAAAAACCTATTTTCATGAATTGGTACAACGCTAAACACGATATTATATGATTTTGAGTTCCGTATTTACTCGAGGAAAGATATACTCTAATTATGGAGGAAAGAGGTCATAAAAAAGGAGTGATTGTAGATGATCTTATAGCTTGAAATTATTATTAATAATCCATGTGTTTAGAATCAATTACAGTTTTCAATTAAGTAACAAATATGAATACTCGTGAGTTTTTGTGATCCCCTGAGATGGAGAAAGCGTAAATTATTTCAACTGCTTCTTATTTGATTCTTAAGACTTCTTTAAAACAATTCAGAAGAGTATGTACAATTTTTGTACATGAGTAGCTAACTAAGAAAAATTGAAATTAAGATCTTGTTCTCTGAAATTTCTTCCTCAAATCTACTCTTTGAAGGTCATATTTCGGATATCCAAAGGTAAAATTATTTGTGTCTCCTATAGCATCATTTTAATGACAATGTCTAGTTTGTTTGATTTGATCTTAAAGAAATATCTTTGAATTGTAGCATCATTGAGTCTAAGCCGACAAAGAGAACAATTAGTTTGTAAATATCTTATTAACAATATTTGGTTCTTGCGGATTGCTTTTAAAATCAGTGATCCATGTATTGATTAGTCTAGCAATGTTAAAATTATAGTCACACAGAGCACGTACAAATTTTAAAATTTCGAAAACGAAACTTTCAATATTACAGCTTATGATTTCAGGTAAATCCTTTTTGTCTGTTAAGAAAGACATATAGACGTTTTCATAAGCTGTGAACAGTTATATCGATCAACAACGTAAAGCGCTCTACAGACAAAGTAAACAAGGTATTCAAAATAAAATTATTTGCGGGATATTGTTATGTGCATGAGACCTACTTTGCTAATAAGCCTACTTACTTATGAAACCCAACTTACACTACTGTTATGTGTGTTGCAGGCTACACAGGCGCCAACCCAGATTACGCCGTCTAATTTTCTCCCGTTGCAGAAGTAAATTCAATAATTCATTATTATTAAAACTACAACATAGATGTTAGGCTTAAAACAAATGCGCCAGTGTATTGTAAAAGAAATTATATAGCAAGGCAGCTTTTTCATTATTTCCCTTCCGAAACCCAAGAAAAGTACGCTAACGGCAATTGAGTAATATTCCAGCACTTTCCAAACTGAAGAATAAAACTTCAATAAGAATAAAAGAATAAAACTGAAAAATAAATTAACCGGATATTAGAACAATTTCTTGTGCTTCTTTAGAGTTAGGAAAACTGACATTTCCAGTTTGCTTTCAGAATTTTGCAATGAATTGTCTCGTTGAGTAGATCGTAGAATCAATAGACTGACTATCGGCTAATATGCACGAGACCAGTGGAATGTGTGTTGCAGAGAACATAGGTGCCAAACTACACTACAAGTTTACACATTAGTTTCTTGTATATATAAATTTTAGGCTTACAGGAAATGTAGCAATGGGCGGTAGAAGAAATAATATATGAAGGCAACTTTTCCTTCCTTCACCTTCCGAAGTCCAAGAACAAGCCAGTTAGTTGCTGCGAACACATACACGTAGAAGAATGAGTGAGCATGCATTATAATTGCGTTGCTCAAAACTGGATTTAGAGTTTATGAGTAAAAATGGTACTTCCAGCTGACATACGAAATTTTGTACTGCACTTTTCGATTGCTCTCTTTGAATAGCCTCTGGAACAGCTTAGTTCTGACTAGAATCACCTGACAGACAATCAAAATGAAGACAATACTGGCAGCCTAAAGGAACTGCTAATAAAAATATCAGATCACCAAAATAACTAAATACTAATTTTGCCCACTAAGTGAGTACTTATGCTCATCGCCTTGTAATACAGACTTTACGACTGGTACGACTTTATTGGAGATAAAAGAACAGTACAGAAGAGAAACTAACGGTTCAAAAATGTAAACAAGAGATTATGAAGTCATTCCATTGCTTTCGTAGGTATCTAAAGCGTTGCAAGTTCTAAACAATGGAGCAATGGAGTGAGCGCCAATTTACTGACGATTTTAGAAACATAACTATTAGGAAAAATAAATTATTGATTTACTCCATACAAGGAAATAAATAGGTGGCAGACTGTCAGTGCATAAAAATCAATTTCCGATATAAGTAGCTCAGTCCCATACATAATGTGTATGACCTTTAATGAAAGAGTGTTTCGTGTAGAGCGATGGAAAACGGGTAAATCCAGAACCTATTATGCTTGCGTTTTGTGTCGACTTTCGAGGCACAGAATTCAAGGTCCTCGTGTAATAAAGGCACATTGTACATTTTCTTAAGAACTTAAAGTAACACAGTTGAACCTTTATGCAAGAAGCACCATATATAGAACAGTTAATGACCAGTGTATGGATAAATCATCTCGGAGATAGTCTGACTAACCTCTAAGCAAACCTCTGCATAACAAAAACAGTAATTATTTACTTTAAACACAAGTCTCATAAACACAATGACAGTAATCAATATGACAGCACGTTCTTTAATTATCTATATCCCGCTTCTTGTTACAAAAAGAAGTAAAAAGTGAAAATCGCTATGCGGTCCCTGCAACAATACAAGCACATTGCTGTTTTTTTTTTATTTTCAAATATATTATTAATACTTATAATGACTGAATGCATATATAACTTCGATCACCGTCAATAACTTGAAAAGAATTGGTCAGAACGATTTACAACAACAAAAATTAATAACATACGTGTATAAGCAGAATTCAATGTTGGTGTTTGGAAAAAGAATTGCTTACAGAAAATGTCTCTACGCGGGGATGAATTTCAAATTATCAAATAAAATGTTAGAAAGCCTTTTATTTCTTTGGAATATTGAACAACTTTTAAATGAATCATTCCTTGATATGGTCTATGGTTTTGCAGTTATGATAGCTAATTGTTGTAGGACTAACATTACACTGCAAAAACTGTACCTTTGAATAGTAGGTACAAAATGCCGATTTTGTACCCACACTTTTTTTAGATGCAGTAGCGAACCCAGGGTTAGATTTAGAGGGGCGCTTCTTTGCCTCCCAGTTCTTGGGAGGGAAGAGATTAATAGAAACAACGATGGTAAAATATGAATCCTTGTGTCCGTCACTGATTCTCAAAACACTGAGGGTACATTATACCGCCTATTTTTCAGAGGCAGTGACGGGCACAGGGATTCATATTTTACCATCGTTTTTTTTTTATATTACTCTGTTCCCTCCCAAGAACTGGGAGGCAAAGAACCGCCCCTCTAAACCCAACTCTGGGTTCACTACTGCGTCTCAAAACTTGTGGGTACAAAATCGGCATTTTGTACCCACTATTCAAAGGTACAAACAGTTTTTGCAGTGTACCTTTGCAACTTCGTCCACTGACTACCAATAAGTCAGAAAACTTGACAACAAAAGAAATGAGTAACGTAAGAGTATATACACAATAATGATAGGGTAGACTGTGTTATTGCAAATAAATAAATAAAAGGTAAAAGTATATTCCCTGTGTGATGCGTACGCGCCGTGCACGGTGCATGGGGGATATGCAGGTAAGGCTCCATATATTCTCGATCACGGCACGAAGTGAGATGGGGTGGTCAATGCGATGCTCGGACTCCATTATCTCCCAAGGTGCCCAGGCAGGAATACTAATACTCTGGTATTTAATTTGATAGGAGGCTAAGTGCACCTCAGAGTGCCAGGCATGGGAAGACTGCAAGAAAAGACTCCGGTGTCCTGGTTGGGATTTGAACCCAGGCTACCCGATTCGTAGTCAGGTGCGCCACGGCGACTTGTTGTACTAAATTTATTTAATTTATTTTGTATTCATTTTACTTCAATTTGATTTGGTCTTTTATCGCAAAAATATCAGTCATTTTCTTTGTGTGTGTGTGTGTGTGTGTGTGTGTGTGTGTGTAACGTGAAGTTATGACGTACAAAATGTAAAAGTAATGTTAAAAACGTTTTATAATATTCATCAATATTGTAAACGTTTCTACAAGTTCCAAAATGGTGGATTCATTCTCTTCACACTGCACTCTAGTAGCCTAAAGTATCAGCAGGTGACAGATGCAAGCTAAGAGCTTCGAGAGAAGATACGTTTTTCAAACTTTTAGATATGGCTTGTGAATGTGTGTAATGTGGTTGGACTCAAGTTTTTTAAAAGGTTACCTTGCATCATTCTTGCTGCCACAAGCTTTGCAACAAGACGTGTCTCTCCTCATACTACGAATCCATGATTTGCAGTGAGTTAAAATTCTGCACAGAAAGATACTGCTTAGAATCGTTGTTAATTATAAATTACTGTATTGTATTACTAAAATATTTAAACCTTGTGACGTCATTAGCGCCTCGCATGACGCACATCTTTTGTGTATTTTATAGTTTATTGCCAACCCGAAACGAAGCTAAATAGATCTTTAATAATATCATAATAGATTATCTTATTATATTGTGTTAAAAGCAAGCATTGTTCTAAGTGATACAAATTATCTTCATGATATGAAACTCTACATTGCTGCACAAAACTTATATGTAATAAAGTTATCAGAAATAAAATATAATTAATTAGAAACTAAACAGAAGGAAGCTTGAGCTAAGCTGGAGAGAAGTGTTACAAAGTTCAAAGATTTATTAACAAAATTTTTAATCAAAACTATAATACTTTTAATAGCATATTAATATTTATAATGTAAATGTAATATGCTATTTGCCTAATAAATCTTGGAACTATTTTATCACGGCGGAAACCAGCATGCACCCTAAGCAGGGTATATAATCAGATAAGCAATGTTATATCATTCACTTGTATTTGGGCTTCGGTCCAGATTGGTTCTAATAGTACCTTCAAATAGAAGCTCTTGTAAATAAATAGGATGAGTCCTTTGTTTTCTTTATTGTTTCCTTCCTTTGAACACTGTCCTTACATATATCCCGCAGTAAATCTTCAGCTACGTGGACTCTCAACATAAAATATACAGATTGTTTATATTAGTATTTAAGGGTCGCTGTTCAATATACTAATAAAACTTTTCTTTCAGCAAAATCCCACGCCAGAAGCCGGAGCAGCCGCATTATTGATAGAATCCATACTTAGAGCAATTTGGGGTAATTTGGGTTAGCTCGGGGACATTACAACCTGTAAACATTTTCTTGAGTAGTGGGTGCTCTGAAACGATATATGATGATAAAGAGGAAGGGGATTTTCTAAGTAGTATTAATAATAAAAAAAAAAAAAAAAAAAGAAGATGGAATGATGGAATGCTTCGTTAACAAATTTCCGTACTCGGGAGTTATAGGTTGATTGGGAATTTTTGCTGAGTCACTCTTGTGTCTTATATAGCCTTTAACCTTTCTTCAATTAACTTAGCCGACACGGAAAACTGAAATTTTAGATTCAGTTGTAGAGTAAATTAGAGCACGTTTATCGCAATTTGGTGAAATATTTTTTTGTTTAAATCAGAAAGTAAAAAATAGACCACTTGTATACACCAAGCAAATACGACTGTCAATACAAAATGACTGTTACGATCTGCTAGGTTCATGCAAGAATAAAGTTGCTGGAGTTTGTTGTAGACAATCATCTCAAGATAGATTCTGAACAGATTTAGAAAATACTATCAGTTTATCCCATAAATAATGTATTTTTGCACCGCGAGGAAAGGAACGATAACTTACCTGGAACACTACCGTTAGTCAGGAGAATAGTCTTCATCAGACTCCACAGCACTCTGCAATCTGTCAACCAGTTGTTCAATCCTCCGCTGAAAGAGGTCACCGGTTTGAAGGCAAAGAACTGGGTCACTGTTCATCGCATGTCATCTTCATTTTGTAGTGTTTTCCCGGAGACGTGGTTTCGCAGGCTGCGAAAAGACAGTAGTCTGTTGGTGCAAGATCTGATGAAAACGCCGGGTGGGGGGAGTTTCTCCCAGCCACATTCCTCGATCTTAGCACAGATCCTTCTTGCGGTGCCCCGTTATCACCGAGGATGAGTACACCCTTGCGATTAACCAGAGCAGCACGTTTCTCCAACAATGCAGTCAGCAGGCGTTCAAGCTACTGACAGTAGACATCTGTATTGATGGTCTGGTTACGTGGCAAGAGCTCAAAATGGATTATCCCACCAAACACTCAACATCACTTTGCAAGAGTGGAGATCCTATTTTGGCACAGTTCCTGCGGTCTCTCTTAAGGGATCTACTGTCGTTTACGTGTAATGTTATGGTAGAGGACCCATTTTTCATCCGCTGTCACCATTCTGTCCAGCAATGGCTCACGCCGTTTGCGTGTAATGTTATGGTAGAGGACCCACTTTTCATCCACTGTCACCATTCTGTAGAGCAATGGCTCACGTCTGTGAAGGATAAGCACGGAACTGCAGATGTCAATTCGCTGCTGCTTGTTTTGAGGCCTTAATGCACTGGGTACCCATTTTCCGAGTTTTTCAGACCCAGTGACGTACTCAAGGTCCTGCAGATGACGAGGAACGGTTGAATGGGTGACATAGAGTTCGCTGAGTTTGCATTGCATTTGCCTACACCGCTGCTAGAAGGCATTGTTGTCCAGCTGCTCAGGTCTCCCTTTTCGTGTCTTACCGGTGAGGCTGGTGTCCCCAGACCGAAACCTCTGGAAGCACCTCTGGCACTTTTATACATCCACAGCACCTTTATCATATACGGTATTGATGTTTTGGGCTGCTGTATGTGGTCCTTCGACTCTTTGCTCGTCAGATGGCGTCATTGCAGCAGTCATAACACATAGGACATTACTTATGGGATAACCCGATACTTACTATTCGTGTAAGGCGAGTCTACAGAATTCATGACAAATAAAACATTGTCACAGTCAATAGCTATTTGAAAAATGTCTGCGGTGGCCTTATATCTAGCAGGGACCGTAACTTCACAAGTTATAGACATTATTGCCGAGATGAAGTTTGGAGTTCAAAACTTACTCAAAGTTTTAGTTTCTGGTCTTTAGAACGCCTTAATGCTACAAGCTGTCACGTCTTTAACCTTGCTATTCCCGTATAGAACGAGTGGTAATATATAGCCTAATTCATCTATCAAAGGTACCATCCAGGCATTCGCCTGGTGGCATGAGTGGGCTTTCGTATTCCCTTGGCTTCATACAAACAATAGATTTCTAACGCAATCAAGCAATCCAGTATTGTTCAATAGAGCTTACTGGTCGCATTCTTCCAACGATCTTAATGGATGTAGTGTCAAGCGAGCACTCAAGTTTAAAGTTAAAACTTGCGAAAAGCTATCTATCTAAGGAATGTTATGACTCAAGACAGACACAGTGAACTAAAACCTTCTAAGTAATTAATGTGAAAGAGGCAGATCCATTGACGTCAGTAAAACCATTAATACTTTCACATTCCAAAATGCACTTTGCATGGTTAAATTTCATTAGATTGATTGTTTTAATTGTTATTAACGTCCTAAATGAGGGTGGTGAGCTTCTAAAGATTATACCTACATTCTTTTGGTAAAGTGGACTCCGTCCGATCCATTCAGTTCAATGAACCCGTGACAATGTGCTTAGAAGAAAGAGAGTGCGCTAATCTTTCGGCCACCCCGAAGTCCAGTTCTATGTATAGGTACTGATATCTAAATACCAGAAATATACTAACTGCAGATAAAAGTGCATGTTTATTGATACTGAGTTTCATTTCTTATAACTTATATTTGTGTATTTTTATAACATTTATCGAATAATGAATTTCCTTATTTCCAGTAACTCCATAGTTCGCCGACATTTTAATGCATTGAAGTTACACTTTTACCTACTGAAATACTCGTTAAGTTTGAGGAGGCCCATTTTATCTTTTTGTAGGCGAGTCCGATCCTTTTTGTTACGCCACTGCTCAGAACTTATCTACAACCAGTTATCTGAAATAAGCGAGTTGCATCTTTACTTCAAGCATAGTTGCTGATTTCGTATTTTAATATCAGGGAAAATGTATTTACTAGTTAATGTAGAAACAATATAGTTTTTTTTAGTTTGATTTCCTTGAGGGTTTTGTTTTACATTGCACAATATGTCTCTCCACTTCGCCATCGCTTAACTGTAAATAAATGTTACATAGAGAAAAATTTGATGCTTTCTTCTGTTTAGGAACAATAGGTAATTTTAATTTAAGCTATATTATCTAAGAGAGAAAGAATGAAATTTTGTTCGTCTAAAACTTGAATGGACTCAAGTAATGTAAGTAACTATATAAAAATTAATAGCTCTTTCTGTTCACTTTTTAAGTTGGTGCTCCTTTGATAAAATAGTTGAGTTCTCCACATGCACTTTTATCATTCAGTTCTGCGTTTTAACATTCTACACCAAGTAGTATCTTAAATATTGGTGTTGGAAAAGTTGTAGTCGTAACACAAATCCTGAAAGAATTAGCTACACAATTCTAGGCAATGTCAGAAGATTCTCTAGAAGCCTTTCCATATTAAATGATTATTCCAAAGAAATAATAAGTTATCCCACCTTTTATTTAAAAGTTTCAAGTTGATTCCTCTAGAGATATTTTCTGTACACCACTGGTTTTCCAAATATAATTACAGAATTATGCATATTCTCTTATGATTCTCAATTTTTTATTAGAAAGCTTTTTAATTATTGCCAGTGGACGAAATTGCAGAACTATTATTACTGCTGCAACAATTATCAATCGTAGCACGGAAACCCCAGGCAATGCAGAAAATGTTTCCTCTAGAGCTTGCTGCACATTGAATGTTTGTTCCGAAGAAATTACAAGTGATCCCACTTTTTATTTGAAATATTCAAGTTTATTCCTCATATAAATATTTCCTGTACGTCATTATTTCTCGAAATATGATTATTCAATTCTGTACATGCACTTATAATATTCAATTTCTTGTTTCAAAGCTCACTGAAGAATATTTTCCGAGATACTGGCAGTGGATGAAGTTACTTTCACATCCTGTACGCAATAAATGGTTACGATATAGCCTTAATCTTAAAAAGAAACAATCACAAATCCTATATCACAAACTGTCATCACCGGAGATGTCACTGGTAATGTCAGATTCACATCAAAACAGTTTGAATAGAAGAATAGAAGCCCACACGCCCGTTATATTTATAACGCCCGTTATATATATAAATAGAAGGTATGAACGACTGGTCTAGAGCTGCGTGTGGAATGTGCCCTTATTTTATCAAAGATTTGGAACATCCAGAGTTTAATAAAAGGAGATCACCTATTTAGAATGAGCTTAGAGTACCCTATAGTTTTGTTTCACATGAGAAGCTACATTGTGCTAGCACTCACATTCATACAAAATCTCAATGTTGACTCGAGAGTGGAATGTGCCCTTATTTCACCAAGACCTTGAATTTGTAGGTTTCTGGTAGGTACATTCTTTTATATTTTCCCTGAACAAGATCTTTATTGGAAGATGTATAACTCATTTGCAGACTCATATTGGACAACTACAAATAGTAACCAAAAACGGAATTGAATCAGTGAAGTTGAGTCTGCTCCAGCAGTCATCACGACAAAGGTTCCACATTGAGCATGAAATTTTTGCTTATTCTGAAATCACAATCACTGAAATAGTCAAAGATTGTCAAAAATAAGTTGCGACTGTTGTTCTATTTAACACATTGCAAAGGCAACCATGAAGTGAACAACGTAATATAACTGATCATCTCTGTTCTCACTCTTCGTTATGTCACACAAGGTTACCTTTACGGAGGTCAACGTTAGAAATTCAGAAATGCCAATGTTTAACAGGATAATCTGAAATTTTGAAACATTTCTGTACATCCTCATTCGGTAATACGAAGTTGAATGTTGGAATTAAATCGCCTTCAAAAGTCGCTATTTCAACTTCTCTGACTTAAGTATAGTGACGAAAATTAAAATGTATCAAAACTAAAGAATTGCTAAATTTCTCAAAATATTTAATCAAGTACAAGTGATGTCTCTTTAATGTTTCAGTCGCTTATTTCAGATAATTAGGAATAAGTTTCAGAACTAGTCATGTTGTGCAAAGATATTCAGTCATTGTTATTTCCGTTTATCACATAAGCTTATCCGATAACAGTTTGGCTTTAGGAGTAGCCATATAACACAAAGCACTTACAGCAAGCGTATCAATTTTGATTCCAATCCGCATGTATCACTCCCACGTTTTCATATTAGTACTAAGATCACAAAAAAGTTAATATTTCGTACATTTTCTTCCCTGTTTTAAGTAAATGTCTACCTCCGCGAAGATAAATAAAGACGAAGTAAATAAGCCACTAAGCGCCATTTTCCAACTTACTAGAAAAAACAGTTTCTTAAAACTTTATTTATATAAATCAACATTTGAATTTGAATTTTATATTTCCTTTAAGGTCTTTAGGCATAAACCAACATGTCTCACCATTTATAAACACCCGATACAAGGACTAAGCCAGGATTTGGACTTTGATTCTTAGATATGTAATAGTCCTAACAATATACATTGTTGTTCCTGTAAAAACGCAATTTTAACAAAAAAATGGCAGTTATTTACTTAAGTCTTCAAATATTAAATATAGCGTCTTCCGTTTAGTGTAATTCCCAGGAGTTACTTTTATGCAGAGAAATTTGCATGGAAGCAAACGCTTGAAACAATTACTAGCTATTCAAGACTCACAGACAACAAAACCAAGCAATCCAAGTCAAAATTTGAATATCTAAATAATGAAGTTAAAATTCATCCATTCAAATATAAACACCGCTTTAGTGCACAGTTAATCACGATGGCAGGTGACAAGGATAAATGGTCTGCCTTCAATGCATCTCGGTCACGGCTGACGGTACAAAAGCCTTTTGTATTGACTTTTTGCCTTGAGTCAGAGTGACATCACCCCGAATTTCCTTCCACATTGACCTTCTCATTTATAGAAAGAGAAGTAAATTTTAAGATAAAAATCTCCGCCGAAGAAAACACGTAACTTTGCGTGTTTTAAGTACATTTCATTTCTATGTTCTTAAGAGTAGAAAACTCCGGTTACCTCCTTAAAGTACTTCCTCTCTCTAACAAACGCGCTACCTTGGAAAACAGAGCAATTATATTCGACAAGTAGATTGATCGAGTCTATAGGAACATCTATAATCAGGGTGTCCCTGCCAAAATATAACCTTCAAACCACCATAAAGTGTTATTTACTATAGACAATAAGTTAGAAGAGAACTAGAAAATAATGGTCACGATATTTTAATTTTTCTCAATCAGGGTTGAAAAAAGCTAGCACAAGAATATTTCATTTTTAAATTGGACAGCGTTGCCTAGGAAACTTCTAAGATAACACGAAATAAACGAAAGCGTATCTTGCAGATTTCTTCCTATCAAGAAGCAAGGTTCTTCTACGTTCTTAGCGAGCTGCAACTGACTGCGAGATGATGGTGATGGTATGATGGCAATAATAATAATAATTATTATTATTAATAATTTATTTATTTATTTCGGGAAAGAAGACATACAGCCATTGGGCCACAAGATGTCGCCCGTACATATTTACATGCACAATATACAATAGATGAATGCAAGTAATACATGCATTTACAAAAGAAAGGAGAAAGAGAAGAAAAGGAACAATTCAAATATACAAATTATTAATTTTAAACACAGACGACCAAAAAAAGACTTAAAAAATAAATAAAATACATTCCTCACATTAAAAATAACAAAAAATGGCATCTAAAATCATGATATGAATTACTCGAAAACCTTAACTAATTGATTGAATACATCTTTAAAAGAATTCTGAAAAGCATCTATATATTGGTTGTATTTATAAACTTGCTCAGCACATCGACTTATAGGTAATAATTCAGAGTCTCTGGTCACATAAGGAAGGTAATTCCTCATATTGTGTGTTGGAACTCTTAAAAATATTTTATTAAAAGTTGGAAAGTACCCTTTAAGAGTTAAGAAAAAGAATTTAACATCATTAATTTTACGATGATCAGATACCTTTATCATACAAAATTCATTTCTGATAATTTCCATTGAAGAGACTAAATTTATGCTTGAATTTCCATTTCAGCCAAGGCAAAAAATCGTTTTGTATACATTCAACCATGTCGTTTATATACTACCTATTTTAATTCAAAATTAGAGTTGCATATTCAAGGCTGCTAACAACTGAAAACATGGTGATGTACGAAAAGATCGATTATCTCGAAGGACAATCCAAAAGAAACAATATTATTCTGTACGTGAAACATGGGAAGAAACAGAAAATAAAGTGATATATTTAGTGAAGAAGTGCACCGGTATCCACATAGAGAGTGTTATGATTGAGCAAGCCCATCGCATGGGAAGAGTAGTGGGGAAACGTGCCATTGTGGTAAAACTTAGTTCTTTTAAGAAGAAACAGGAAATGTTAAAATCTGGCAAGAAGTTTAAACAAATGGGAGTGACAGTAACTGAACATTTTTCAGATGGTGTCAAACCAACATAGGAGGAACTGAAACACCACTTCGTAAAAGCAAGAAATGAGGGGTTTGTTGCTCATTTGCGCTATGAAAAACTTTAAATAAACGGAAGAAAATATGCGTTATAAGAATTCGTTGAATATGAGAAGGAATAAAGACTTGTAGATCGTCAGAATCAACCACTGACATTTCGTGAAGAGAAAAGTTATGAAGGATACCGAAACAGTCCCGTTATTAGAAGTGCGGGGGAAATAGTGGCAGTGTCGCTGCTGGTGACCTTGACCGCGAGCAAAACTGAGAAGAACAAGTGTTTTCTTGCCTTTTATATTCTGTGGAAAATTCGAGGAAAGAAAGCAAAACAATGAAAATAGTTTGAGCATCCTAGTGCATAAAATACAAAGTTTAACTGCAAAAATAAGTGATTTTGAGGTATGTAAATTCAATAGAACGAACTCCACAAATCAACTGTATCACAGAACATTGGTCTAATCAAGAAAATTTGAAACAATTAAAAATTTAAAATTATAGTGTAATAAGTAGCTTTAGCAGACACAAGCATATACGAAGTGAGTCACTAATATTATTAAGTAGTTTAGTAGAGGAAACGGCTAGAGAATTAACTGATTTGTGTAATGTTTCATGTGAATTTCATTTTGAATGTTCAGCATTGTTAATCGAAAATTTAAATCTTATCGTCGTAACTATATATCGAAGGCAGTTAGGATCCGTTGAAATATTCTTGGAGTGCCTTAACGATATTCTAGATAAGATAAATAAAATATACAGAATAAAGGTCTTGATTTGCGAGGATTTTAATATAGATTTTCTAAAAGATACTCCAGAAAGAAGGCGTGTAATTTCGTTAATTAACTCGTACAACATATATTATATGATTAAAAAGCCGACAAGAATAACGTCCCACTCGAAAACCGCCACTGACAACGTATTTATTGACCTAGATTCTAGTGACTTTGATTATGAAATAATAGATGGACTTTCTGAACATACATGCCAATTACTTAATGTTAAGTTAGAACATAATAATAATGACGTTATTTTTAAAAGATTTTATAGTGCAAAAAATATTGAAAAATTCTTCACGTTACTAGGAAAAGAAGCATGGGAGGATATATATAACAATAACACAGTGAATAATAAGTTTGATATCTTCTATAATACCCTACTACATATATTTGACAAATGTTTTCCAATGTGTAAATCCAAACTAAATGGCAGCAATATAAAAGGATGGATAACAACAGATATAAAATTATATAGCAAACTGAAAAGGAAATTGCTAAAAGAATCACACCTGTCAAGAGATCGGAACACGTATGAAAAGACTTCCATAAACCGAAATAAAAAGTTGATACCAAATGCCAAACAAAGCTATTTTGCTAGTAAAATTTCTAACGCACCGAACAAGTCCAAAGTTTTGTGGGAAGTAGTAAGAGAGAACGTCCAATATAAAAAGAAACAAACGATCACCGACATGAAACAACATAAATGTCAGTAACTAGCGACCCAACGTTGGTATCTGAGGAATTCAACAGACATTTAACAGAAGTAGCAAATAAGCTAATCAATCGATGTAACGTATTAAAAGATCCGATAGAAATATTAAAAGTAGCCCAACCACAAGTAATGGAAAGCATGTTCTTCATGCCCATTGCAGAAAACGAAGTCACAACTGAAATAAACAAATTGCAAGAAACTAAATCTACAGGTGATTTAATCCCTACAAAGATTCTAAAGCTATGTGACAAACTGCTTACCCCACAATGAACGAATGCGCTCTGAATGGAATTTTCCCAACAACGCTGAAGGTAGCAAAAATAAACCCTATATTTAAAAAGGGAGAAAAGCGCTCGGTAGAAAATTACATACTAATTTATCTCCTTCCTGCATTCAGTAAGATTTTAGAAAAAAATAATAAAAAACAACTTTTATTTTTTTACTGAAACACAACATAATAACAAATTAAAAACACGGTTTTATTCCACAGAAAACAACTTCAACAGCTACATACTCCTTAATAGATAGAATAACTCAGGAACTAAATAAAAACAAATTAATACTAGGTATATTTGATGATTTAACTATTTATTTTGACGTAATCAATCATCGAATACTTTTACAAAAATAATGAAACATTACGGAATAAGAGGAAAACATTGTTTAAGACTTTTTGAATAGTACCTGCGTAATAGAAAACAGGTAGCAGAAATAACCAACACAGCGAACGGAATCAAAAAAACATACAAATCAACATATCGAGAAACAACGCATGGGGTTCCTCAGGAATCAATCTTGGGCTCCTTACTTTTCTTAATATATATATATATAAATGATTTACAGACAAAAATAACAGAAACGAAAATGATACTATATGATGATGATACTAATGTTCTAATAAAAAGTAATGATGTCAGTATCTTATCGAGGAAATGGGAAGAGGTAATCGAAGAAAATGGAACTATGGTTTGACAGTAATAATTTAGTTCTTAATGGAATAAAAATTCAGTACAAATTTTTCCATACGATACAAAATCAAAATGCTCAGTAATATCAGCAAACTCTTTACTCAAACAATTGGCTAGTAATACTAGATATTTAGGACTTATTATAAATAAGAACCTTAAATGGACTAACCACATACACTCTCTCAGAACCTTAATTCCCAACTGCATGCTTTAAGAATTCTAAAAGAAACTCTGAGAACCAAATCACTAATTCAGGTTTACTATGGATTGATCTACCCACTAATCAATTTTCGCATTATATTTTGGGGTAACACAAGTGAAAGTTCAGTAATTTTCCTAAAACAAAAACAGACTTTAAGAATCATAGGTGGAATCCGACGCAGAGACAGCTGCAAACATTGCTTTAAACAATTCGAGTTACTAATTGTGCCTTCAATATATATTTACGAAATAGCAAGCCATTTTTAAAAAAAAATGAATGAAGATAGTCCAAAACAACATGCATACAATACAAGTAAAGAAAAAACTACGAAGAATCATACTTCACCAGACTAAGCATTGTACAGGATGGTCCCAGACACATGGGCAACAATATACACAACAAACTCCCAAACAAAATAAAAGGTGAAGAGAACTTCAAAAAATTCTGAGAAAACGTTAAGAATATATTCAGTAGAGAATACTTTCTACGGTATAAAGGCATACCTGGAAAATAATAGGTGGAATATGTATCTAATTCGGACATAAAAGTAAATTAAAAGTGTATGTTCAGATTGTTAATTATTGTTAGTCATATTATTATTATTATTACACAGTAAAAAATAACTTTGTTAATTCAACACAATGCGGTGTCCCAGCGTGACTACCACTTTTTGTGTGTTAAATCAACACAACACACGGTGTTGATTTCGGTACTGGGATTAAAAAGAAGTTACGACTGAAGCGAGACTTAAACATGGGTTGCGCAGTTAGAAGTCTAACGTCTAACTGACTTGGCTAAATCGTCAGACAGAAAGTGTACTAGATTAAAACAGTTAGAGGATAAAAAAAATGTTGCTGAACCCCAAACACAAAGGAAGTTACTCTCACGAGTTATGCTATGATTTAATCACTTTTCCATCTGTTAGTTAGGGATCAGAATTCCCATTTATTGAGAATGTGTTCCATTTCTATGATAACGAGTGCAGCATTTGACATGTTGTTACGATAAGGAAGCAATAATGCTGCTCAAATGTTTGTCTGTCGCCATCTTGCTTGCTTTCATAGAAATGAAATATTCTCAATGAATGGGAATTCTGGTTCCCAATTGACAAATAGGAAGTAATTAAACCATGGGATAAGTCGTGCAAGTAACTTAGTTTGTTTGGGGTTCAACAACATATATTTTATACCCTTAAATCTATAGTCTAGTCGTTTAATTCAAATGTTGTTCACTAAATATCGTTTGGATCTAATGTATTTTCTGTCTGACGATTTAATGAAGTCGGCAAGACTCTCGACTTTTAACTGAGGAACTCATGTTCAAATCTCTCTGCAGACGTAACGTTCTTTTTCTCCCAGTGCCGCAATCAACACCGTGTGTTGTGTTGATTTAACACACAAAAAGTGGTAGTCACGCTGGGACGCCGCATTGTGTTGAATTAACACAGCTATTTTTTGCAATGTATTATTATTTATTATAGTAGAATATTAGTAATGTATTAATTTGTTACAAGTATGGTAAGAATCAAATGCCATAAAACATGCATTATAAAATGTGTCTTATGTAAATGCCTATTTATATGTAAATACTGCACTGAACCCTCCGCATATCAATGTACTTGGTTTAAAGGAGTAATAAATTAAATGAAATGTTAGACCTTACGATAGCATATAATAATTATTATTATTATTATTATGGAATTATTATGCGGTTACTAGCTAACGCACTATGAACAGTCTAT
>JAGDQP010033101.1:0-20874 GCA_022664845.1 Lepisma saccharinum
AAATAGCCTAATTCTTTACCATGTCTCTAACCTATCTTCTAAAGTATGTGTTGAGCCTCATGTTAATACATAGTTTTCTTTGTTGTATTTTCCAGGTCATCGATTGCTCAGATCGGAGAATTTCTACGTATGAAAACAGTGTACGCCCCAATCGCAACGGAACCTAGCGTGACGTCGGAAGAGGACACGAACAGCGTGACGAATCCGTCAAACCGTTGTGACAAATGCGGGAAGCTATTTGCATCCCAAGAGGAGCTGGCGTTGCACCACCCGAACTGCAATGTAGGCGACAAGAGCTTCTCGTGCGACACCTGTGGGAAGATCTTCAAGCGGAAGGAGCATTTGCTGCAGCACCGGAAACTCCATACAGGCGAGCGTCCCTACGTGTGCACCAGCTGTGGTAAAGCGTTCTCCCGTAAGGAGCACTTAGTGCGTCACGCGGTGTCGCATACGGGGGAGAAAGTTCACGGCTGTGAAATGTGCGGGAAAGCGTTTAGCCGGAAAGATAATTTGTTAAAGCACCGGAAAACTCACGGAATCACTGGTCCTTACATGTGTGATCTGTGCGGAAAGAGCTTCGTGGTGAAGCACTACTACCTGATGCACCGGAGCAGCCACTCCGGGGAACAGCCCTACAAATGTGAGACCTGTGGGAAAACCTTTGCCGTGAAGCAATATTTGGTGTCACACAAACTGCGTCACACCCGGAACAAGCCCTACATCTGTACACCCCCCGCGGTCAGTGCGAACTTATCTCCAGCTGTGAGTGAGATCTTGGAAAACTATCGGAGGCTTCATACTACATGAGGAATCGTTATGTCTTAGGGATTAATATGAAAACAAAATATTACCTTTGGTTCTCTGATGCTTTGAGAGTTTTTTATATTCACTATACTACCTAAGCCTTGATGGCATATTTCTTCGTGGCTATAATTTGGCCAAACACACGGGTAACAACGCTGGAGGGTATACAAAGCAGGCAAGTAGTGAACCCTTGAGGTTCTTCTGCGTTTGAATTCTTTGGTGACGAAGCTAAAGTTTTCATCGAAAGACGTGAATCTGTGTTTGCTTCTCTTATCACTTCTTGATAATGCACACAACTTTTTTTAATGTATCATCTTCAATTCTGGCAACCGTTCTCTATTCAGACTGGTAATCAAAGGGTTTTCATGGTAGTGGGAGTTGTAGCGCGTGGGTCCCCAAAACACATTTCAGGAGCCTTCAATACCCTTCGTAGTAGTGAGCCCCTTAAAGAACTTCAACACTGCCTGTATGTTGGTTCTAACAAGTCTTCTGTGTCGAAATTCATAATTTTGAAAGACCGGGAAGACCCTAACGCTACTAGTAGCAGCAAAGTTAGATCATGCGATCTTTATTGGGTACGCTTCCATGACAAAAGGGCCAAGGGGGAGGAGGGGAAGGGGTCATCCGGGAATTCTACGGTTTTCAATCTGGGTTCACTGCCTCTATTAGAGTTTCGTATTATTCGATAAGCATATATATACAGTGCTGGAAGACGAGGAGTGTTCGTTATTTTATATTTGTCACAGGACTTCGTATTTGTGATGCTGCATAAACAGAAATTGCTGCCTCTTGTTGGAATAAATTATCGTGACAACAGAGAGGAAGTGGAGTCAGTCGTCAATTGTCTAATTCAGGCGTGGCCAACTTCTTTCTATACGAGGGCCAATATATAATGAGTGATAGTATTTTGGACCGTCATCAGAAATTATGAACAATTTGTATATCAGTCAAAACCTGCGGTCGAAACTAATAGCAAAAATAATAATACATACTACTTAATATGGCTTTTATCTTGTCTTAGGCCGCACAGAATTACATTACGGGTCACATGTGGCCCACAGGCCAGTGGTTGATCATGCCTGGTCTAATTTATTTTCATGGTAGCTTTGCACGAAAAATTACTGAAGTAAAAAGAAGTAAAGGTGCCCTGTGGGGTGCGCACGCACCGTGAACGACACATGGGAATGTATTAGTACGAGATTTAATTTAATTTCTCTTAATTTCCAATAGTTTGTGTTCCCACACCGAGAATTAGGTGGTACGTTGTACTAAATTTTGCTGAAACTTCAGCGCCAATAAAGTAAAGATCTGTTTTTGACAGGACTGAATGAGTGGTTCTAATATGGTCTAAAAGCCTCAGATTCTATATACCATATCTACACTAGAGCCCTGGAAACGGCCCCATTTTTTATATTGACACCGTCTAGCCGATCCGAGCCCGACAGAGGATCGAGTTGGCCCGGTTCGGCCACAAAAATGGATGTTAAACGCAATCACCCACTTTTGCGGCCGGTCTGGTCTGGATTTTGGTTGGGCTTGGATAAAAATGCACGTGTGAATGAAATATCGGGCCTGATTCCAAGGTTTTGATAATAAGCTTGTTTCTTTTGTAGTTTGTTCTACGTTAAACTTTAGACATCAGGTTGAAATAATCGGAATATTGAAAATACACTGGTAAATTCGTGTAATTTTGTTTCTGAGCATATTCACCCTTCGCTTGACCTCCACGTAGTTTTTATTGTATTTTCTCGCCACAGTAATAATCGCGAGCGCTTCGCCATAGGTTATATGAATGGACCGACATTTTTCAGCTTCAGTACTGTTCGTTCAGTGTTCTGCCGATTTGGTTCTATCATTCCATGACTTGTCACTCTGCGTCTTGAATGTATACCCTTTCGAAATTGTTGCTCTTCAGCTTCCTTGGTTGGTTACGGCATGGAACGCGGGAGTCCTGGTTTCGATCACTGGACATGACACCTATTGCTTCCCGATTTTCTCAGAAAACATTCTTACATGGTAAGATTTGCTATTAATTATTAATAATTATACGCATTTTCAATATTTTAAGGTGCTTGCCCTGGGTTTCATTACGTGCGGGACACCTTCCTGTGTATTTTCCCTTAAAAAAGCATTTACCAGTGCTGATTTAAGTTACTAACAGTTCCTCCCTTGTAATCTCATATACATGCTTAACAATTTAACGCGCTTTGGAATTATAGATACATGATACACATGTAATGGCGAGCGAGCGTTAATGAGCGAAGGAAGCTTTTTGCTTTGCCCTTCTTATCACGGGTCATTTTCTCTGAATCCGAGTGTATATACCAAAATGTGCGTCAACTAAAATGTAACTTTCCTTAAAACCGAAGAAACCATCCAGCTCTCATCCTACTCTGATCTTACACGAACTGCCATTTAACACGCATCATGGTAAATGTAACTTTCCTCATTGAGATCAGTGAAACTGCTTTACGAAAAAATAACACCGAAACAGTACGGGGCGGCCATAGCTAGTGGTAGGGCGTTGATTTCGCATTGGAAGAGTAATCATTCAAATAAAGTGTTAGTTTTGCAGTAACTTGAGTTAAACCGCAAAAATGATCCTCAACTGCCTCCTCTTATTTATTTTTTTTATTTTACCGATAATATAATTGTGTTTCCTTATTGTACCGTTTCATAGTGATGATGATGGGTGTTCTTGCCCGAAGGCATGTCCTGAAGATTCTTGGGTAAGGGGAACCAATAGAAATTTATTGACTTCCATCGGTTGAAGATTACGTTCTAAGAACGCGACCTACAGTGGGGTCCGAAGCACTTACGTCCCCACCGGAAATCGATCCCAGGACTCCTTTATAAAAAGGCAGTGACCGTTACCACTCTCTCACGGAATCGTACCGTTGCATAAAGTGCACCCTTAATATTTGTTAACTTCTATACGGGTTTCATCTTTAATCTGCTGTAGGCATACATTGAGCTGTGATGCAATATAATAAGTGCAAGTTTCCTCTTTCATCTTGTTTTGATACAGTCTATGTCTATCCATATGTTCTCGTAAGTGAGAAAGCATGTCCAAACTAAAGGAACACAGGTTTGAATTTTACAATCCCTTGCGAACTCTGTGCGGTGTCTATTGTATTCATGGTTCTACAGTAGTAATTCCTCACTTTTCTTTTTCTTTTTTTAAAACTTTCGTACCGTGGCATACTCCTTGGCATTGATAGTGCTCGATTGTCATAAAGCGAAGAATAGTTTAAGTTGAATCCATGAATGCCGCATGACCGAGCATGTGCGCTATAATGGCACATTTGCAGCGTATTGTTTAGAAACAGATTCTCCGTATACCAAAATAACAAGGTGAGAGAACAAGATTATCTCCAGGCCAAATAACTAACAAATATTCGCTCCAGCACTAGTCATAATGTTCAATTATATTCACAGTTTTAGACTTTATCTTGTGTTTATTGCTGATGTATGTACGTCTATCCTCCGTTATTCATTTTTCGCGTGTACCTCAGGGTGTTTGGACCATAAGTTGGAAACCACTGGTTTACATCACACGTTTATACATAAACTCAATACAAGCAAGAGATTACCTTGTCGTTCTACTGACTGTACTTAGGGTTAAGGAACAGCTGCTCACTTGTTGACCACACTACTTTTACAACATATTTCTTCTGAGTCATACCAGGCAAATACTGGAATGGCACTTACTAACTAGGCCCTGGCCGACTACCTTCAAACATCCTCTCCCTCAGGCTATCCCAATCTGAGCCTGAGAGGCGTAAAGGCCATAAATAAATTCAAAATTCAAAAACTAAAATACTGTAATTTTTGCAGACTAACCTAACATGCAAGTTATATTTAAAACATATGCATCAGAACATCAAAGGTAATAACATTTATATATATTAATATTTATAAGTGGAATGATGCTGGGAAGAAGAACATAGAGTAATTATGTTCATTTTATTTATTTCTTTAAAAAAAATTAAGAAGAGGTTTATTATATTACATAACTATATGTAAATAAGTGAAGATTTAGTTTATATCTTTTGCGCAGGGTCAGATTGTTCATCAAAGTGTTCTTCAGGGCGACGGAAATAGTTCAGTTGAAAACTACAAACAGTGTTAATAAACATTTTTCAGTTGTGATGTGTTAATAAGTTTCAGGTACAAGCTTAGCATATAGGAAGTGAAAAATACTTCCATAATATCTGAAGGTATTTACCGAGCACAGAGGTAATCTTTCACACATAAGACAGATTCTTTGAAACGGGCCGAATATTAAATGTAGAGCTTTTACTTGTGCATTGTACCTTAGTTTGTGAAAACTCATTCTGGTTGCGTGTAAAAAACCTTTCGTTCTAATACTTTACTAGTCACCTTACTTAAGTAATATGTGAAGGAGTTAATTTCGTATTCTTCTGATACATATTTCTGGTAATAGAGTGCCGTATTCTTCTGACTCTTAGTTCTAGTAATAGTGTGTTGGCTTTTTTTTTTTTGTGCTTTGTTCTGATAGAAGTGTTGACTTATTATTCTGCTGTCTAATTCTGGTACTAGTGTGTTTATTTCGTATTATTCTAGTACTTAATTTTGGTAATTTTGTCATGAACATTTATAAATTACCAATTAGCTCTAACTAATTACCAAGTAATTCTCATGCCAGGAACTCATATCTTAAATCCACATCTATTTCAGAAGATAAAACTTTAGGATATTTTTAACAATATGACAGCGAAATGGAATTTGTATCTGAAGCTTATTAACACCATCACGCTCAAGCACTGTTCATATAAGTAAATGTACAGATACATGACAGAATGATGTGTGTGTTGTCACCTATTTGTTTACAAAAGTGCACTGTTAGGTTTTACTTTCATTTTATATATATTATACATTGTAATGTTAATAGTCTATTTTAAGACGATATTTATACATGTACGTGCGTACATGTGGGGGACTCAGCAGTGTATTTTTTTGCTCACTCCTGTAGTAGATAGCTATTCGTGATAAGAGCACATTGTCGGTGTTTTGTTTTCATAATGATTAGAACCAGTGTTGGTTAGTAGGCTTTAATGGTGGAACAGGACGAAATTTTCATAGTATAAACAAAATATTAGGAAGGTTGGTTTCCAAACTGGCATGGTGTCATTATAGCCACTTGAATCTATAGTACATCTCTAAAACCTTTAAAGGTATTCGAAATTGTAAGGGGATGATACTGCCCTTTTAGAAACCATTGGTGTAATAGTAGATGATAGTGAAACAGAAACATGGTAAGTTACGAAATCATAGCTGTTACTGACTTCTGTAGTGGCCATAAATAATCCGCTTAAAGACAATTCGTTTGATTTCTTAAAATATAGGTATTCGTGAGTGACTTAAGTAAAGATGTAAAATTCTTCAACTCTCCTTTTTCCTTTGTTAGTATAAATTTTCCGCTTCCTGAACATGTTATTGACACCAGGAAAATGAATGTGGAAATTTTGTGAGATTGGAGCTATTCTCGTAGTCAAAATTTCGCTCTCGTATTCCAACTGTTATTACATGCGGTTAACATAAGGTTATTCATAACAAAAACCTAGAGGGATGACGTCTCTGGAAAATAACACTTCCAGAGAGAGGAATTAAGATGACTATCAGTTGTATCTGCCTTCCTGACATTCACCCGATGTTACTGAGTCAAATTCTATAAATCATTTACCGCCCATACAACTAATTTTATCTTTATCTTTTCTATAAATTGTGAAGATTGGTAGTCGACTTGCGCAGAATTTGAAAGTAGGATTCATATCTGACTTTAATTTAATTTTGGTTTAAAACCTTTAAGCAACTTTGACTCAGAAGGGATGGATGATGATGGGATTTGATGAAATGAAGAAAGTGGGAAGAAACGGGAGAACCCCGAGAGAACCCACACGCACGGTGTTTGTCCAACACAAAGCCCACATGGCTCGAGCAGAAATCGAACCGACGACCCAAAGCATCAGAGGTGAGCGCTCTACCGTTGAGCAACCGCAGCTCTTCATGTCGGACCGTTTCAGTTCTTCCCTCAAACGTATTTTTCTTTTCTTCAAATTTCTGTCAATGTACTTCGAAACTTTGTAACTAGTAAGGACCATCTGAAACTAACTATCATCTCTATGTGTTGTTATGCTGAACTTTTTAACTTTTCCTTTAGCAGCGCGAATCATCGACAAGTAAGGCAGTATTGTCCCCTCTCCCCTTTTTATTATTTGTGTAAAGATACATGTTCAGTTTATTATCTCTAAAAGCATGCTACCTTTGTAATAATTTCTAGTTGGCATATTTTGGCCTAGGGTAGGTACAGAACACGTTTTTCTAATCGAGGGTGTCAGTTGCTGTCCAAATATCTCGAAACAAACAGAACCGGTGACTTTTTAATTGTGTGGAAAGGGACAATAATATTTATATTTTGTTTGTGTTTGTGTACAATATTCAATAGGTAATGTTTTTGCTGGTGTACATATTGTTTATTTTCAGACTTTTTTTTTTTTTTTTTTTTAAATCCTGGTGACTGCCTTATTGGGATTGATTTGGACCTTGTATGCCCTGTCGGGATGACGGTTGTAAAGTAATTAGTGTCAGTTAGCTGGAGAACATGTTTGTAGAGTTTTTAGGTTTGTGTCGCAGCATTGTAACAGTAACTGAGATACGTAAGTGGTGAATTATTTTGATATAGAAATCTTTTGTTCGTGGAGAGTTTACGAGAATCCTATTACAAACAACTTGTAAACAAATAATGAAACATATCTCAAAATACCAAATAGAAAGTGACTAAAGGAAAGACTGCAAGAAGATAAAAAATTATTTCAATGTTTTGTTGTTAATAAAACTGAATCTCTCTTCTTCACTCCATTTCTGTCCGGGGAAATGTATGGAGCGTACGACAGGGTCAGAAACTAGACAAAAATGATTCTCTTATGTCTGCAGTTGATACACCCTATACGTAAATTATAATAAAGTATTACACGTAGTAATTTATTGCATATTGATGCTAAATGTTTATACAATACATGCCTTACAAATGTTACATCTTAACTGTGATCCGGGCATCATCATCATCATAAAAGGGAACCTTGGGAATACGGCGAGACATATGGTAAAATAATTATAATTAATATAATAATTCCTGCAAAAACAAATTTACAATATGCAGTATACAAAATGTGGTACACAAAACTTATTGCAGTGTTTTTACAAGCGAATTTTGAAGTAAACACTCTACTTTGTAGGCAACAGTGAATAGGTAATATTCAGCCCTTAAAAGAGAGACCACACAATCGGGGACAAAATAATTTGATCTTCCTGTGATCCATCCAAAACTACAGTGGCAAGAGTTCTTAAGCAATACCAAGAAAGTAACTTGGAGCAAATATCTGCTTGGAGCAAAAAGAAAAGTACCTTGTGAGCGACCCAACGTGCATAACAACCATCACAATTGAAAATTTTATAAAAGGCACATATTTACTCCCCGGCTTCATATTTAAATGTACTAATTCCAAGTGTAATTGTCAGAAATTGAGATAAACTTAATTATGATGTAACAAAAAATATTACAAAAAAGTTTAAGCTTAGAAATGATTGTCACTTTACTAATGCCAATTGTTGGAAAGTCCTTCCATTGATAGTCTCTGCTATATTTTAATAGCAACTCTGGGTTGTTTCTTTCTGGTTCGTTTGTAGAACTCACTGCGGTACATGTTAAAAAAAAAAAAGTCAGTAGAAAGCCTTACCATGGCTGTAAATTTTTTTAAATGTGAATGTAATAATAATTTGTGCGTATGTTATGTGGCAGAACTTCGTGTGACTTCACAAGTGCAGTTAAGGATGGCTGCAGCTTGAGTCAAAGATGCCTTTAGGCCATAAATTTTAAAAGAAAAATGCCTGCTTCATTAGAGGCTTGTGCCAAACGAGGATAACATTCAATGCTACATGTACTTCGTAAGCAAGCCACAATATTGGCGACTGGTGGCTTTGATCATACAGTGCTCTAAAATCGACTCTCTATTGACCCAGATCATCATCAGCATAACTTTCCACTTCAGAAGGTTGTGCCAGGTAATGCCATTCTCTGCTCGCTTGCTTTGTTTCTGGTTTGAAATAATGGAGGTAATTTTATTTCTCTAGACATTTCCGTACTGTACCATTGGTCATAGACCCGAATGCTTTACTCATTGACTACTCGAAAAAGGTGTGACAGATGTTATTATCCCATGTACAACTTGAGTAGACGCACGGTGTTCAATGTCACATTCTTGTCTCTTAAGTAACGATTGTAGTGGAAGATTAGGTGTGCAACTTACAGCTATCAAGAATTCATGTGAAAATAATTGCTTGATAGCCTCACATTTTTTAAAAATAACTTTGCGTCTTGTATTGAGACAAATATCAATGTATCATATTGGATCAAGCCAAATAATATATCTGTAAAACTCGTGAAATTATATTCTGTAACCTAAATTTATACGTGCAGGTCAGTTTATCAGAGCCTAACAAGCTTCAATTCAAATCAGAAGATAATTATATAAATACATATGTCTAAGAGACTGAACTCGAGGTTCATATGGTCGAGACAAACGAGGTTCAAATAGGACTACTGAATATAAATGACAATAGGCACTGAGGGTGTATTTTCCTTTAGTAAACTGCCAACGAGGAAGGAATAATATACAAATAATGTAACAAGCTTTCACTGTTTCAAGCGTGTTCAGAAAAAGACAATCGTTGTAGGCTAAGCTGTTAGTTATTCGTAATGGCGACTTAACTATTTGCTTTACCTGTCCCGTTCTAATTGTTTTCTCATTTTTGTGAACACGGGTGTAGCGGCGAGATCTAAGTACACGGATCTTCGCTAACAGTTCTGTACACGGAAATACCTTCATTTACTACATTCAGTTACAAATCAAAATGAAACTTTGGGGCTTAGTTTGTAATAGCCATTTTAATTATTTGCGCTCCACGCTTTAACTTACAGAAGAGAAATGGTCAAACTTTGTAACGTATCATTTCATTAGACTCCCTTTTATGCTGTAGCACACATTGGACGTTAAAAGAATAAATTAATAAAAGAAAATACAATGTTCTTCACTTCAGTCCTCGAAGCTTTATACACTGCTGCTCCCTTTGTAACACACTATCAACCATTAGCTTAGAACTGAACGATTTTATGACATCAAGCATATATTTTTTTTCTCAGTACTGTACATATTTTCATTATGTATCCAGTTCTGGCAACATTTACTAAACATTTGAACACACATTTTCCATGTGTTTGCGTGTGAGAAGTAACACACCCATAACAGTGAAGAACTACGTAATCAATCATTAACATACATTACATATTCAAACAAATTCTTTGTTGAAACCTGAAGACACTTCGAAGACTAGAAACGAAAAGCTTTGCATTTTTAAACATTTTAAACTCCAATGAGAACTAGAGCATACAACACCAATCTAACTTACTGGTCCTCCGTGCGGAACTATAATGATAGTATAATAATGTTCAAACAAAAGAATATTACTAATATCTGAGCTGTATTAAGGTTGAATTTAGAATCAATAAAATACAGTTGTCTGTAAATGCTGGCGTTTAATGGAAATCAGATTGTTGAAGTACTTAAGTCGTCTGTCGTGCTGAGCGTCTATACAATGGACGATTGTTCTATGATCAAGTGTAAGAGAAGACAAATGTTGGTGGGTGCCTGTTCTATGTATATATAGAAATAGATATACAGGGCGTACCGTAAAATGTGGGATTACTTGGCAGTCCAATATCTGAAACCAAAATAATGATGTTCATAAGATTCTGTCGAAAATTGCTTCGCTTTTCAGATATAGTGGAGACAAATTCATAATCGATATTTTACGATAATAAGTGCTTCGATAAACATTATAACTCCTGTACTGTCGGTAACACTGTATTCAGTGGTTCCTTTATAATGTTTATAATTAAAAAGGTAAATCTATTCCCTGTGCGATGCGCACGCGCCGTGAATGGCGCATAGGGGATGTTTTGGTAGCACTGCAAATTTTCTCGACCTACGATACGAACTGAGGTGGGGTGGTTAGTCTGCCGCTCGACCGTCTTTACCTCCCAAGGTGCCCAGGAATACCAAGGACACTCTGGTGGTCAATTTGATAGGAGACTTGAGTGCGCCTCAGAGCGCTAGCCATGAGAATACTGCGAGAAAAGCCTCCAGTGTCCTGGCCGGAATTTGAACGCCGATTCGTAGTCAGACGCGCTACCGCCTGAGCCATGGTGACTCTATAATGTTTACATTATTCGATAATTGGTATTATTTTCGATAATTGGTATTATTTTCTATAATGTTTATAATATATATAATAGTATCGAATAAAGTGACGTAGTTTGATTTGAATATACACAACTCAGTGACGTGTTTAAAATTCAGCCAAATCAAAAACATACAATATCCATGTGACAGATCAGAATTTCTTTTATGTGAATCTGGCGATATCCCATTCAACTAGGAAATTGTGTATACAATTTTGTATTAACGTCCGTTTTTTAGTCTTAATGTGAAGTAAATACTTAAAATTATTTTTTTGTCTACCGTTAGAATAAACAATATTACATGTAGTTAAGTTTTATTTTTCTGTTTGCATAATGATTGGAATTTAACGGGAACTTTGGTGCACTTTGAGAACATTTGTATACATTCGTTTACAGGTTCAGTATTAATTAAACACACAGTTTCCGACAAATTACAAGTTCACAGGGCATTACTTTAGCTAATCAATAATTAAATGTATGAATAGAAGTTTTACAACAGGTACACAAATATAAAGAAATTAGAAAATTACAAATACCACAAAATATTCACTATTTACTATTATACTCTTATATTATCGGAAAACACGCGTACATGTACTTCATAAACAATAAAAATCCGGCAATATAAGACATGTTCACATAATAGAAGAAGAGACGGACAGAGCAGGGCCATATTGCCATAACTATTTTGTTTGGTTTATGGCCAGTTTTGTTCTGTTACATTTTATTTGCTAAAAATTTCTGTTTTTAGTTTTACCTTGTTTCCGTACTTCGTAACACAAGAAATGTTTCGAGTTAACTTTTATGTCGTTCATTGAGCTTCCAACAGCAGTTAGCATGGCCACTACGTGTTGAGAGATCTGTCACCATGTTTTAAGATTCGGCTTTTAACTTTACTGATACAAATTTCGTCCAACAACATATTTTAATGCATTATTTGTGATTTGTCGCGAATTTATTTACTATTGTAAAAAAGTCGATTTTTGACTTCAAGATAAAGACTCCTCTGCATCTCGTAAACAAAGCAATTCTCGACAGAAAGAACCTTTTTTGTTGTTTTATTCTTAGATATTCGTGTATCAAATGAATCCCACATTTTATGATGCACCTTATATATAGAAACTTTGTATAAAAAGTTCCTTTAAAAAAACTTTTTTTCATAATGACTGGTCTTTCTTTACCTCACAAAAATACGGGAACTATTCATAACTGTGTGACTACGAGTTTTTATTATAATTTTTTCGGTATGTGACTGTAAAAAAGAAATAAAATCTAGACTATATTTAAACTTTACACTTTTAGATAATGTCTGTTGTTATAAGAAAACTATAAAACATTTTTCACTATTGTCGAAGTCGGTGTTCTGATATCTGAATGTTTTGGTCTTTCTGACGATAGATGTGTGTGTGTGTGTGTGTGTGTGTATATATATATATATATATATATCTGTGTATGCTTGCGTGTGTGAATGTGTGCGTATGTTTGGGTGTGTGTATTTCGCATTTTTTACACATAGCTTTGTGGACATTATACAAATTGTATATCAGAAATATTTAATTTACAATTGTAAAAGAAGTATATAGTTTTTTGTTATGGTAGAACGATTATTTTTCTCTGTGCAATATTATTTTGGTAATGGCATAAATACAGTAATTGTTACTTTTTTTTGGCTCTTGTCAACAGAAATATTCAACAGTAGTTTGTTAACACTGTTTCTCTGCCACTTCTTAGTTTTGTAATTTTTTTTTTTTCTGTGTTAAATATTCTGGTTTTAGTTATTAATTTATCCGTTCTCTGTGATTTTTGTGAGAGGTGTCAGTACAGTTAATAAACGAATTATAGAAACATGAGTCATAATAATTGTGTGTTATTTCCTAATATAATGTAAATACAGTTAAAATACTGGTCGCTTTAAACAAACCGGTGTTTACGAAATAACGTTCTTGATATTTTACGGGCCACTCCTAGAATAATCTCGTAACCTCACACATTTGTATAATTACGATAGAGCGAATATCAGCACAAGAATGTTGTGTTTTATCATACTGCATGGATGCTCAATTAAAAGCATTCAAGCCCTGGATGAACTTATTGAATAGTAATGAATTGAAAACTAAACCTACTTTTATAGTTTGACATTACAGCTGGCCGGATAACGCATATAAAATCGGGTAACAGATAAAGTTATCCTAATTTTATGTACTATTTTGCCCCCTATAGTACTAATAACTACAGAAGGCCAATTTGAGACAAATGTGAAAATTTCATTTGTGCATGTATTTTTATGGCATCTTTGAACCTTTGTAAAATAATTTCCCTTCAACCTAGAGAAATGTCACCATAAATCTTAGGTTTCAAGATAATATTGTCTTCTACAGAGTTTTTGTGTCAGAGGAGATATGCGGTATCGCAGCCGCAGTAACGGGATTACATCTACGATCTGTCTAAGGGTGAGTCCAGATTAGGCCAAAATTCTTTGCTTACACATGTTGGTGATGACCGTCTCAGAACGGCGAAATCATCGGTCGCCACTTTCCTACTCCGAACTTTGAAAACAGAAAAGAAAACAAATATAATGTATTTGAGTAATTACTTACTGCAGAAATTACTGTATTTGATGGCACAATACACTACGATAGGTTTAAACACACACACAAAAAAGAAACTTCTAAAAGATCTGAAATGTTTACATGTGCCCTCTTAATCGATTTCTAATAATGCTGCTAATATTGTTCATAGATTGCCAGCCTACTATAATTAAGTTCATAGTTTGTATCAATGACCTCTATCTAAAAGCGATACTGGACTGACTGTTGCCATTGAAAATTTCATGAATATATGAAGCCAGGCATCGGAGAGGCATTTGATGTCTTTTGTCCACTTCCATTCTAAACCAATATGGAACAAATTTTAGGTTTTTACTCATTATTAAGACTTGATATCGCTGTGTAACCCGTTTTTATTTATGTCTTAATTCTTGCAAAAAGTAGATATTTGCAGTATTTTCTATTATATGCAGAGTAGGGTATACTATTATATGAATTACCTAGAACCTAGAATTACGTGCATAAAGACTAGGCTAATCGACCAACTAATCCATATATATTACTTTTTCTTATTTTCTTAAACACACAAAATACAAAATTCATAAAATCGGCTTGCGCCCACACGACAGGAGTGACTGCTTAGTGTCGAAAGATAGACGTCAGAGCAGATACTTAAACTCTTGTGTCCACTTCCAGTCTAATCCAATGTGGATCATTTTTTCATTTCTTACTCAGTTTTATACGCTCCTTATCGTTGTATGGCCCGTTTATTGATTTAAATCTTAATTCTTGAGTTATTCATGTAATAGTATACCCTACACTGCCCATAATAGAAAATACTGCCAATAATATTTACGTTTTTTTCGCAAGAATTAAGACATAAGGAAACGAACCGCACAGCGATATCGGGCGTAAAAACTGAGTTAGAACCGCAAAAAATTGGTTCATATTGGTTTAGACTGGGAGTGTACAAACGAGATTAAATGTCCTCTACGACCCCGGACTTCATATAATCATGAAATTTTGAATGGCAGCAGTCAGTTCAGTATCGCATTTAGATAGAAGTCGTTAAGGTGTACTCACAGAGCATGAAGTATTATCAATACAGTTTAAAAATATTCTCGTTATTTTAGAAACAGTTTCTTTTCTGAAAAATGATAAACATTTTTTAAATATTTTCTTTCATGCTGCAAGAATTTTAGCGTCAGGGGGTATTTTGTAAATATTTCCGTCAATAATATATATTTAAGAAAATATATAGTTCACAATATGTATTCTAGTATTGTTTCAAACTTTTGCTGCAATGTGCTTGAAAAATAGTACAAACATGTTTTGCTAACATGTAGGCCTATAATGACACTTTTGATAAACCTATGCTTAACAACATTAGGCGATTTTGACGTTTACCAACACAGAATTTCGAGATTTTTCCCACAAAGCCAATGAAAAAAAAAATATTAGTTCTTAGTATCTGGCAACGCTGTGAACAGTGATAACAGAAACATTCCAAAATAATTGTGAGAGCATATATATCATTTCGGGTCTTTTAGATACTTCTATATGTTTAAATATACTGTAGTGCATTATGCCAACAAATATACTCATTTCTGTAGCAAGTATTGACGCGTATGTATTCTCTTTGTTTCGTTTTCTGTTTTCAAAGTTCGGAGTAGGAAAGAAACTACCAATAATTTCGCCGTTCTAAGATAGTCTTCACCAACATGTACACGCATACAAATTTGGCCTAATCTAGACTCACCATAAGTAACTAATGTGCACGTATGCAAAATTTGGTGTAAATCAAGGGACAGGAACACCCACATTATTATTCTATTCTGTACGCAAAGTTTGTGCCAAGTGTGGTGCAGATACGTCAGCAGTATGGAAACAATTGGAAAAAAATAATTTTAAAGTATGATTGCAACACTGACTACTTGGGAACGGTGATATCACAGTATTTTTCTATTGTGTAGCATAATGTTTATGCGAAGTTTGGCGCGGATACGTCAACTGTATGGGAGCAATTGGAAAATTTGAATTTTAATGTACGTTGGCAACACTGACAACGGGTTCTAAGAGACTGAGACACCCACAATATTTTTCTATTGTGTGGAATAATGTTTATGCGAAGTTTTGTGCGAATACGTCTATCAGTGTGGGAGAAATTGATTATTAAAATACGTTGGCAGCACTGACAACTTGTGTGCTTGGGGCTTAGGATACACTCAGTACTTTTATATTGTATCGAATAATGTTTGTACCAAATTTAGTGCTGATACATCTAACGTAATGAAAGCAAGTTGAACATTTGATTTTTTTTTTAAAAGTTGACCCATTGCACCAATCAAGACGGTTTGCGCGATTCTGGACCAAGACTTTTCCAACGACATCTTAGCCATCTACACCTTATGATTTATAAGCTATTTGACACGGACAACTGGAATATAAAGTTGATTTATAAGCTAGGCTATCAAGCGACGTGAAACGAAAGAATGTGAATTATTTTATAAGAAATGGAATTAACGTTTTGAAGAGAAAAAGTAATATTAAAAGTGTGTGGACCATGGACTGCGCTCTCGAGATCTTGTCCATTGATGAGTGATATGTTTTCAAAGATTATGACGTAATTATTTAATTGAAGTCTCACATATCAATCGACAAGATTTCGAGAGCGCAGTCCATGGTATTTCATAATAATTTGTAAGTTCTATAGGAAATTCTGTATAGACTGAAATAAGTATACCGGTATATTACAACTGCGATCTCTCTCACAAGATCCAGGAATAATCCAGGTGTTTCAGCAATCCTTTGATATATGACCAGACCCAGAATTCATGATTTCTACATTCAACCATTCCAACCTCCTCTTGTACGGGAGCGTAGGTAATACCATTGAGTATATAGGGATAGAGTAAGCATAGCTATGCACGTAGCCGTACTGATTTCTCACACTGCCATCTATCACTGCGAAAACAAACTTAGACTAATTCTAATTAATTTTTGTGCTCTCTACTGTCGCGAGAAGGAAACTAAAAGATGAACAGAAATTCACTTTTCCTCTGGTCACTTCCTCACCTTCTTTGCGGTTAACAAGTGACAGGAGAGACGTAACTCGGGAAGGGCCATCCATGGTGGGTTGAGTCTGGGAAAACTGGAACAGTGCTTCCTTGAAAGTTGAAAGCAGTCAAAACAACAACAACACTTTTCTCCTTCCTTGTCTGTTAAACATGTGTCCCTCCCTGTCTTTACGTTGGTTGGGCCCAATAAAAGTCTCGCTTTTTTTTTGTATGAGAGCTGAAGATGGCATAAAGATTTATTGCGTTAAAAGTTCTTGCAAATAAGAGTTGCGGTTCAAAATCAAATTTTGACCGACAGCTTTTAAAAAACCGCAGAGAGCCAAAAAGGATTGAGAAATGCGGAATAAAAACTTTTCAGTTTACGTTTTGTTTTTCTTTGTACTCAATATACTTTTTTCGCGGATTATATATGGCCTCAATTTCTGGTTCTATGATTTATTTTCCTTCAGGAGAACATTGGGTTTATGGCCTTAAAGAAATAAGTTGGGCAAGAAAACTTTACCACACTCTACCCACAATGTGAAAGCCTGAATTTTTTTGACCTTAGTAGTTTCTTTTTTGCCTCATTGAAAACTGCCAAATAGAAGAATAGAAATAACTATTTTCTGTATTCAAGTCGGAATCAAAATTAAGTGGTCCCTGACAAGTTACTTTGTGCTTGTTTCTTGGGAACTTTACTACAAACAGAACCATCACTAATTTTGATTTGGGCAAAATAGGAAAATTACCCAATATAAAATTTCCTTCATTTTGGATCGAGGGGGAAATATCTTTTCACAAGATTTTGTGTATACAATTCCCAACCACAGAGAAGGCCACATGGTTCTTCTATTGATTCTTATTGGCTGCTGCCCTGTTCTAGGCGGAATTAAATCATATGAACCCGTTCTAGGCAGATGTCAATACATTTGCCAGTGTGTTTTTTGAATTCATTCGTTTTACTAGTGTGGCACCTGTATCAAATCGTGTGCAGTGATCTACACAATATTGAAGATAGGAATATTCGTAGTGAAGTGATTTTCTGACAAGTGAAGTGTTTCATATAGTGCTGTGAGTGGTCATGTTGTGTCCTTACTATGTTGCTTTGATTATGTTATTTACTTAAATCAGTGCTAGCGGTATGGGTCCTAGAGCTAACAAATATTTTTATAATTGTGATGCCACGAAAGCGGCGCGGCGTATCCAGAAAGAAATTTCTTTCAATTTCCGGTTAAGCGACCAGATATATGCAATAAGTGGATTAGTAATTGTGCTAATCCCGATCTTTTAAATTTACCCACTAAAACATTATCTGGGCGTGTAGTATGTGGGAAACATTTTAAAAGACATTGTTTCACAAGCGATTTACAAGAAATCATTAAACAAAGATGCTGTGCCAACTGAAACATTTTTTGAGTGTCATGAAACTGCACCTCAAGCCTCACAACCTACTGTTCTCGATTCCAACTGCGACGAACCTCAAAAAGCAAAACAATCAACAGTTCAAAGATCTAGTGTTCCTGAAGATACTTCCATTTCCACTTCTGACCCTTCCTTTACAAACAACCACCGTAAATGTACATTCCCTTCACTCTCCACTATTTTTGATCCTCTTCTGCATAATTTCAGTGATCTTGGAGTTGCTCCTCTTGAAACACCAGACTTGACCCATAATTCTTGCAAGCTCCCAACATTTTCTCCCTCATCTTCCAAACACAAAAAAGTCTTACCGTGCCGCCTTCTTGTCACAGTCTTTAACTCCACGTAAACGGTTGTTGCTTAAGCGGTTACAGAGACATAAACTTAGAAATGAGCGCAAAATTGTTAATTGAATATATTAAGAAATTATATGGAATTGGACTCAGCGTTCGGGCGACTGTTTGTGATCAGGGCTCTAACAACAGGGCCGCAGCCGCTCTTCTAAATGTCAACAAACATGAAACATATTTTCATGTTGAAGATAGGAAAATATACTTCATATTTGACGTACCCCATTTAATGAAAAGTATTAGAAACAATTTGATGAAGGAAGAAGTTTCAAATTCAAAGCTTTTCTATCAAAATGGTCAAGCAGATTGGCGGGACATTGTTTCCCTGTATGAAATTGATTCTTAAGCGCGAGCTTTAGGGAAACTAAGTTATAGACATACAAAACCTAACCAATTTGACAAAATGAAAGTTAAGTTTGCTACTCAAGTGTTTAGCCGTTCCGTAGCAGCAGCCATCAACACAGCAGTACGAACAGGACAGCTAGCCGAGTCTGCCTTACAGACAGCCGAGTTCATCCAGAACTTAAATGACATATTTGACACTTTGAAGTCATTCATGGCACAAGAATCCCCTTCGCTGTGCTCCTTCAGATACACAAATCGAATTAACACCTCTTGGCTTCCTGCAGAACATGCTACCTTGTGTAAGCAGTTGGAGAATGACTTCTGATCTTGCTTGTGCTAACATTCCCCCTTGTTTTAGTGGACTTTACCATTCGATGTCTGCAGTTTTACAGTTGTGGGAAGATGTGAAAGAGGAAGGAGCAAAATTTTTGTTGACAAGCAGATTGAACCAAGATGCAATTGAAAATGAATTTTCAATAGTGCGACAAAGATGTGGCCACTAAAGGAATCCCTCTGTGTCACAATTTCGAAAAAAAATGAGACACCGACTTCATTTGGCCTCGTTAAAACCCCCATCTTGTAGCAACTGTGAAGCAGATGAAGACGAAGTCCCGTCACTGTTTACAAAAGCGACAGAAGCTTCTGCTTTGTCAATTCTGTCTGGTGAAAGGACAAAAATTCACGAAGAGCAAGGTGAGGCAGCGAATCAAGAGTTGCCTGATTTAGATGTAGCTGCTGGAGGTAGCAAGAATACAACTCATCCGTCGCTGGAAACATGTTCTGTGAGGTAGGCTGAATAATTTCTATGCATATATACTGTTAATTTCTAATTTAAAATAGGCGATGCATATACTATTATCGTAGTAGAGAAAAATCAGTTGCTACGCAATTTCTTTAAGTAAGCAGGAATTTAAATTATTTCAATTCAATCAATTTAAAGAACAGCTGTATCTCTTACAATTGTGAAATAGTTAATAGAAGTTTTTTCCCCCTTCAAGCATAAATCCTGCTAAGCTATGTCATTTGACAATGACAACGCTTCTATTATATTTTCGTATAACACTCCTATTTTAAAATTGAAAGTTCTCTGTTCTGCTGGTGATGTTCAGTCATAATCCGCACATTTAAATTAAAATGTTTGGAGAAAAGGAAGACTGTAAACAAAAACTGAATTGTCCTTTTACTGCGGAGCCACTTCATTCAAAATATACTTGAGAACAGAGTTTATTGTTTTAAAGAACCACACTTTCTGCAGCCAGCCAGGGCAGGGCCTGCAAGTTTGTGGGTAATGCTGTTCAAAACGTTCTGGTTGGAATAGAATCAGCTGTTTCGAAAGAAAGGTTTCTTTTTAATGTAGGAATTATTAATTCCCCATATTCGTATCAATATAATATGGACTGGTGACTTCCACTTTTTTTGTGACCTGTACTGGCAGGGTGGCAGTTGTGACCTAGGTTTGCCACAAGTCTACGGGATAACCTCTCTCGGCGAGCACTCCTGCGAGATCAGACAAGAAGTTAGCGGCCAGGATCTTTTTTTTATGTACGACACGAATATTCGCATACTGAAACGGAAGCAAGCTTTTGAATACCTCAGTCAGTGTTGATGGCGACAGGCTTGAACCTATATACTTCCCCAAAAGCCAAGTCGAAATTCTCAATTGTAACCACTAGACCACATGGGTCTCGTCTTTTCAAGAGTCTTATGTTTATATTAAACCAAAAATTGAAGTGAGATAGTAACTAAGAAAACATATATATAATTTTTAAACAAATAAGGGCCCTCGAACTTCAGAATAGATTTCGATTTTGCTATTTATCCTTTTATCATGACAAGGATGCCACTTACCGAGTAGCCATAACTCAGTTGATAAAGCGTCAGCTTAACAATCTTAAGAACTATATGAGGAACAACGCCAGCAGCCGTCCAACCTGACTGAGGTTTTCCCGAAGTATTTAATCAGACATACCCAGTAAATTCCGGGATGGTACCTACAAACTAGGTCATAGCCGACTACTTTCAAAAAAAGTTTC
>JAGDQP010033102.1:0-20874 GCA_022664845.1 Lepisma saccharinum
ACTCTCTAGGCTTAAATTTGTAGGAGCAACATTGAAATTTCGTGCAAAGATAAAAATACATTAGACAAATACGGAGATAGTGCTGCCATCTTTTGTTGGAGATCGTTTGCTTTACATTAACCTTAAATTAATAAGTGCAAACTAGATCTCACATTGTTGCTGCGAAGATCAGTGAAAGATATCTGTTCGTATGTTCAGAAAACGAATCAGTTGTTCACACAGAGAGAGGGTAATCGGTTCGAACCCCGCCTGGCACATGGATGTTTGTGGATTTTTAATAAGCATTGCACTCACCTAACCGAAAAGGGCCGAAGTCCCAAAAATGTTACTAAACTGGCTCGTATAAAATAAACTTTACCATAAATTCACACAGAAGCGTAGAGCTTAAACATACAAACGTAATAATGGAAGTAATATACTGAAAATAACTAACTAAGGTGTAGTAACGCAGGGTGTATCAACAGTCATTATCTATCTCGGGAAGTGTGGGAGAAAATATTTTGGATTTGGGCTCAAAGACCTTGATTTATGAGGTCGTTTGAAATCTAATAAGGCTACTACTTGTATTCTTTGGTATCTTTGCACTATATGTACTCAGACCCTAAGGCACACTACCGCTTAAATGAAGGTAAATAGAGAGAAACCGACTTCAAATTTGTATTTAGATAACTTGATTTAGCTTCTATTATGGTATATATCTACTATATGCACTCAGCCTGTGTGGCGCTCTAGATCCTAAACGACAGCACATAAATAAAATCTTACTTCAGATTTGGGTTCAGTCAGGGATGCCGCCAGGATTTTCAGTTCGAGAAAGGGTAGATATCTAAAATTGGAGGGGTATAAGTGAAGTTTTGCTGTGTTTCTATCGATTTTACCGTAAAGAGTTTCAATTTGGGTGCGTGTGTGTGTGTGTGTGTGCTCGGGAATTTAGAAGTGACACCACCTATTAGATGGTCTGTCATAACCCTTGGCCTCAGTGACTTCGATGTATTCCTTGCCAAATTTCAATTTGGTGACTCCCCAACCTTCCCGGATTGCATTTTTATATTATCACTGATTTTCCCGTCCGTTGGTGCAGGGTGAATAAAATCTGTCACCAATCAACTTTGTAAAGGATGTGTTACCCAAGATATCCGTTGTTAATGAACTGGTAGTCATGCCAAATTTGACCACTTGGAGATAGTCAACCCGTCGAACAACATTGTAGTGTGGGTTGCCTTCAATTTTTCTCATTATTGTTACCACCGCCATTATAATTTAATGGACAATTAGATTGTCTCTCAAGATAATACTTTTAGAGTCAAAGTGATATGATAACTTCCCAGTTCGGTCCAGTATCTGATCATGTGGGAAAAATCATTCCAATTGGTTAAGAACTTTTTGGGTGATGCTGACGCAAAAATACTCACTTTCAATTTTATATATAGGGATATATGCACTTCTGTGAGGGTAAGTCACAAGTTCGTGTCGTTTTTCCAAGGTAAAATGAGAGGAATGGTGTGTTATCTCAGCAATGCGAGATTAAATTGGACCGTAAACCGATTATGTGGGTTTCAAAAGGCGTAACAAAGGATCAATGAAGAGGAAAATGTCTTTCAAGAATGCTGTGGCTGATGGTGTTATTCCGACATTATTTTAAAGGACTTAGTGCTAACGCTGTAATCACAGAAACTGATGGTATTAGTAGGAACGAAACAGTGGACTCACGCACGACACGCAAATAGTTCAAGCGATCCCGCAGGATGGAAGGAAACCGAAGTCAGTTCGCCCCTTTATCTCCTCTAGAGAGACCTTTAACAACACTCTTGAACACAACCACGTAACAATTTCCCGCGTATAGTCCTTGAAATCTTAATGTTCAATACGATTAGCAACCTTCATAACCACAAATGTTCCACTTCTAGATACCCCTAAATGACGCCAAGTGACCTGACATCGAAACAGGCTTTACAAACGAGACATTCTGTGTCAACAATTGTTGGATAATCCACGTGGTGTGAATTGTCACCAGAGACGAAGAGTGGGTGTTTGGCGATACCCCGAAACCCTTAATTATTGGGTTTTGTATGGCCGAGATATGGTTTCCGTATTATGGCCCAACAGTCCCGTAGCTGTGGAAAATAGGGGGACCAATCCTGACTAAAATGTTGTTAGTCCCGCTTAAAAATCATCTAAACAGAAAAAAAACAATATATCGTGAACCATGGCCTCCTAATTCCCTATTCCCCCGTAAAGATTGTAGCTGGCAAATTGCGAAATAGGGCTTAATGGTCGGGCCGTTGACGATCAATCCTATCCAGTAAATTGCAGCAGCTTTATGCTTGTTTGTGGCAAAACTATCCGGCTCCGACAAGAAGAAGAATTCTGTTCCAAATGGACATCGTATCAAGTCGTGTATCCACAGCTGTCCACCAAAAGTCCAATAGTTACAAAGAATCGAGTTACTAGTACATCAGTCGTATACCCTGGATCTTTCACCTTCGGATTTTTAACCTACTCGACCTATGACTCATTTCTTTAAGGGCAGGCAACAAAATGGAAGAAACTTGAAACGTACCGGAGATGTTTGTCCTCTGAACCAACAGTGTGATACATGGGCGAAATTGTGGTTATGGGTGGACGTTGCAAGGCGACCACAGAAGAAAATGGCTTTCGTCTTTCGCATCCTAAAGGGCCTCACAGTTTACTTACCTCACTACTTTACACATGCATATTTTTCCTAACAAATAATAAATAATTGATCCTAAAGATGAGTTTACTTCCTTCAGAATCCATCATAAGTCTACTGAACTAAATTTTAAATTGTATTCCAAAAATTACATAAGCGAACGTAAAGGTATTTAAACATTTTCTCAAATAGCAAATTTTCAGAATTTTTGCATGAAAATATCCTATCGTATGAGGTGCATTGACCCATTAGTACTCTGATATAACAGCTGTTTTACGTGTGGAAAAGTAATGTCCTTGACATGACCACCATGATTTTACAAACACTGTTTCATTCGCTGTGGAAGAGAATGAATTATTCACTGTACTCTAATGTTGGGTCTAACGACCGATGTAATCTTTGATTTTATCAAGATGATTTCACCGCGGATAAAGCCCGGTCGAGCTTAGAGATACTCAGAAAAATGTGTCCGTGACGCCGTATTTCACGGCGACATGAACTGGCCTGACAGCTCACCAAACCTTATGGCATCAGTCTTTTTTCTGTGAGGATATTCGAAGAAGAAGGTTTACGAAACACTTTCAGGCAGCATCCTTTGTCTCAAGTAGCCCAGGAAACTTGCTACAGCAAGTAAATGCATCCTCTTCCACGTCGAATGAAACAGTGTTGGGAAAACCAGAGATAATAATAATTAATAACGGAAGAAACAGAAAATATAACAAAATATCTGACTGACGACACGTTCCAGTTTGAACAGGACAGTTCTGGTTTGTAGATCCTGTTCCAGCGTCCGGCCTATTACTTGTCCCGGTAGGAAATAATAATTAATATATTTTATATAAGACTTCAAAGCGGGTACATTGAAAGTACAATTTCATCTTGAAAACCGAATGAGCTAAATTTTGTTTTAAAATTGACTTAATATAAACGTATAGGGTGAAATGTCAACTACATCCTAAGTCTATTACAACTAAAAGCTGTGCACTAACCAGCACAGAATTACAGAAGCATTAATTAACTATTTTATGTGGAGTATAATGTTACATATGGCGCCCGAACATGAATTCTATGAAAGAGTGACGAAAGAACGTTGGAAACCTTCGAAATGCGTACATGGAGAAGAATGATAAAGATCAGCTGGACATGAAAGATCCGTATTGAAGAACCGTATAGAGAGTAGCCGAGAGAGATCAACAATAATTGAAACAATGAAGAGAAAAGGAAACTCGTTAGGGCATTGTTTAGTTTAGTTTACCTGCATTGCAGGTATTGCATACTGAAGGGGAAAAGGGGAAGATAGCGAAGACGGATGCAACTTCGTGACAATATTAAGGCAGATAAATAGTAAGACAAAGAGAAAAGCGCAAAATCAGGATGAATGAAGAGGTCTAATCGTAACTTAAAGGATCTGTCACTTTCAGAAGATCATTGATGATGATGATAATTGATTTATCTTTTTATTCAGCAAACCTTTAACATGTCCTATAGACAATTTTACAATGGACATTTAACAATTACAACACAAAAAAAAACAGGAATGGATTTGAGAAGAAATTTGCCTTCTTCAAAGGAGTGTTCTAATTATTGAAATATCGAACGGGTATCGACATTTAAAAACATCGAAACTTCTATATTAAAACTTGTTGATTTTTGATATATCGATTCGAAATTAAAGTTTCATATTTTGGTTCGATATTTATCTCGGGCTTTTCAGTTTTATTTTTCGATATTCAATTGCAAATACGCAACACACTTACTTCAAACTACCATCTTAGTCACCTGCTTCGACTATGGATACCATAGAAAATTTCAGTGGGAATGGGTGACCGCTAGACGCAAACAACGCTATATAATGTACTAACTAAACTACGGCTCATGAACAACTTAGTATTTTTTTTTAGCAACTAAAATGTTTCTAGTATAGGCCCTATATGATTACTGCGACGAAGGGCCGCTGTATATTAATATACTCTAAGTATAACTGTGTTATTTAATCATCTTGAAGCAGATGGATTTCTTGTTCGATCTAAACGATTACACTATTAAGAGTTACTGTCACACACAACTTCCCAATAAAATTATTCAACAGGAAACTAAATATTGGATATGTACTTTAAGAAACTGTAGTCTTATAAGGGAGTACTCTAGTATATTGCAAAATATTTTTTGCTATTTTCGTTCAAAGAGACATTGTAATGAATCAGGACAATTAAAAAAATAAAGTTATTTTTAATAAGTACAATATGAAGATCTGAATGCCTAAATTAGTATTGAAACTTTAAACATATTTTTTTTTCAATTGCATATAGAGTCCTCTTTAGGCTTGAAATAGAATTACATCGTGAGAATAATTTTATAGTACAGAATACTTGAATCATCCCACGTGAGAGAACGTTTATACTTCATTATTTTTATCTTTACTAAAAGTACAAGTAATATTTATGAAATGCGCGAAAGAAACTACAGAATTAAATCTATACTTATGTCTAGTGTAGGACAAAAAAAGTCTTACCCTTGCCACCTAGTCCACCACCCTTATTTCCACCTCCAAAACCGCCGCCGCCTTCTCCACGGCTTTCAACATCAGACTCTTTATCTTCCAACAAGGAAACATCAAAAGATCTAGGATCTGTCGTACTTCTGGCCAATCTCAGATACAAACCAGGGACCAAACTGTCCAATCGCAACTTGACAACGTGATCGTTAACAAACTTAAGAATTTTATTGGCTAAAAGTGCATCCAAATAATCCTCCTTTGCTTCGCTATTGCGGGGTAATTCCACCTCATCCACAGAAGGTATTGGTTCGACTGTATCTTCATCATCACCTTTCGGAGTGTAACTCCTACCCTCAGAAGAAACAGAATTTGATTTGTCGTTTCGTTCAAACTCAACGATGTTAAACCAATTAATATAACGTTTATTGGCAGATCGGTCCATATCTCTTACGAAATTAAGTTTCAGACAGGCTGTGTCTAAAGTTTTGATACAGTCCAGGTACGAATATGATGTAGAACTATCATCACTGCTTGTCACTGCAACAATGACCACGAAAACCACTAAAACTTTAAAATACGACATTGTTCTTGTTTATCGTGTAAGAAAACACGTCAGTCCTAACTCCTATAACGTTTATGAGAGAAAAACTAAAGCACTTGTTTACTTTTGGTATTGTAGCGCAAAACGTTTGTTTTCAACAACTAAGAGCACATGTTGATTGTGTTGTGGTAGTGGAAGTTAGTCCTTAAGAGAAGTAGTTAATACTTCGATGGTTTAAACACAAGTGAGATGATTGTACGCTGGTGTACACCTTTTTATCCACTATATAATTTGTAGGTACCCTAAATTTTATGCCGTTGTGAGTTACGAGACTTTGTGCGGGTGAGAGGGGGTAAGTATTTGACGCGAACTACTTAGCAGCGCAGCATGTGAAACTTCGCGTGTTGGTGGTGTTGACTGCAATATCACAAAAAACACTGTCAAAGGCGGGAATATAGAAATATGACGAAAATGAGAGCATTAGATAGATTCCTGTCATTCATGTGTTATTATGAAGGTCGCTTTACTTCGAAAGTTAGTGGGGATTTTTTTTTTCTTCTTTAACTTCTGAACTGCAAGACCATTGCTGGAAGGTAACTATCCGTAACAACGTCACAGTTTCACACACATCGTCTCCCGGAGGCGCTTAGAAGTAGTGATGACTGTATGCAGCTATTATTTTCTTACACACACACACACACATGACTAAATTTGTACGCGCACACACACACACACACTTGCATGTCCACACCTCAGTGAGAGCCATTTCCTGCTACACATGAGTATCTCTTCCTTAATACATCCTGACGATTTTTATCATAAATGTACACGCATCATGAATAATGTAGGTTTTGAGATCTTTTCTCCATTACCATAAAAAAAAAATCAATTTTGTTTCCAGAAAGCAATACAGATTTGTTTAAAAACGAATTTTCCCATGGATGTAATATATTGCAAGTCATAAAAAAAAAGAGAATTAAATTGCAGCAAGAAAAATTAGCGCAACTAATTAGTAAAATAAAATCGCGTGACAGATCAGAATTACAGATATTTTCGTAAAAAAAAAATAATAAAGAATTGATTTTCAAAGTGAAAATATTTATTCCTTGATGGAAGAGTTTTATTCCGTAGTCCCGCCCATACGAGTGGAATGCGTGTTTGTTCCTATTAGTCAAGTAAAAAAGAAAAAAAAAACACATTGTGAAAGTTAAATATATGTATGTGTGCGATTTTCTTCTTCTTCTTGGAAGAAAGGTTAGAAAAAAAAAGTGATCAAGAAATGACCGGACACAGGAAAAGAATAATTATTGTTTCTTTCTTGTAAATGACTACGTATATACCTTTAATAAGCATGCATTGAACCAGCTGAAATAAACAATAATTAAGAATTAAAAAGAAAAAGGAAAATCAAGATTAAAAATCAACAAATAAAAAAAAAACGAAAGTTGTAAAGAAATGGAAATCAAGTTTCGGTGAAATTTAAAAAAAAGTGGAACGAAACTTTCTTATTTTTGCCTAAATGACCAAAATTCTGATTTTTCGAATGATGGAATTTTCTTTTCGATGTACAAACTTATTTTCCAATCCTCACTTAACATCTTTTCAATTTTTATACCCCTTATTCGGGAAGCTGGAAAGTTAGAAATTTTCAGAAATTGTTTGGCAGATTTCTCTAACCTACAGCCCGTGAGGATTTTTACTTGAATATGTTGGATAGCTTAAACCGAGATAAGGTAACTCAGACGGTAAAGAATTGGTTTAGGAATCCTGCGAACAATCGCAGTGGTAACCCACGTTGATTGAGGTTTTCACAGGGTTTTTTCCTCAGTCACACTAGGCAAAGGCCTCGACACAGGAGCGTAGAAGCTACCTTTACAAACCTCGTGGTGCAGGGGAACGCACATGCTTTATCATGACTAATATTGATAAGGACACACTGACTAAATGTTGTGGGTCGCCGCTGAGCCAGTTAATTACACCACAACCTGGATGGTACATTTAAGCCAGATCATACCCGATTTCTTCTCCCCTACCTTAAACCAGCCTGAAGCATGGATGCCTGAAGACCATCAATAAAGATCTTTAAGCAACTTTGACTCAGGCCGGATAGATGATGATGGGATGAGTTGGTGAAATTGAGAAAGTGGGAAAACCCCGAGAAAATCCACACACTTGGTGTTTGTCCACCACAAATCCCACATGACATGAGCAGGGATCGAACCGACGACTCCTAGCGAAAGAGATATTCAAAATTAGGAGAAAACATATTTAAAAGGAAAAATTAAATAACAATTTCACCCTTTTACATTGAAGTATACTTCAAAATTAGAAAATTATAATGACTTTCAGCACCGGAAAGACTTGTGGCCTTAGATATTCCAATTTCAAAATTGTAATTTCCGTAATTGGGAGATAAATAAGTACTAAATAAATAAACGTAACGGTTGAAATTTGAGTAAAAGGGATCTATTGGCTTGGTGCATAAATTGTGTCGACCAAGAAAGGAAGTGTAATATCCCCTGTCGCCCAGTAGATGCTGTTGTTCTTATGTGTGCACTGCATAACACAGCTTTGTTAATCAATGCTAGGTGGAACCATCTGCATCAATGCTCTTCCTTTTCGTTTGCAGTTGATTGAATGTGGAATGGAAATCGAGAACGAACATAATCGGCACATTATGTTCTTTGAGTTTAATCGAGGTGTGTCAGTGTCGAAGGCAGTCAAAGACATTTGTGTAGTGTATGACGACAACGCCATTAGTGAGATGTTTGTCCAAAGGTGGTTTCAAGAAGGAACAGTTTGACATGAACGACAGCCCACGGTCTGGACGGGAATCGAACCTCGATCAGAACCGTTTGAACGATCCACACGAAACGACACGAAAATTGTTTACACAGTTGAACTGTGAACATACAATCGTCTCCAGACACTGCACTCCATGCACTGTAAAAATAGCAGACACAACGTTCATCCAAGAAATGGAGGCAGCTGAGCTGCCTCCACTTTTTGGATTAACCTTCATTCAGCCAGTTTTTGGTTGAACGTTTTACTCTCTGTAAAATTTCAAAATCCGTGTATATATACATATATATGAATGTGCCAACGTATTTCATTCAACCAGAACATTTTTTAAAGTAGAAAAGAATAAAGGGTAATATTCCTTTAAAATAAAAAATAAATAAAAAATAAGTGGAAGTGGTCGGGTTTCGATCCAGGGTCCACAAGCACAGTGGTCAGACGTTCTTGCAACTTAGCTACAAAGGCAGTTGGTGTTTCTGGCTTTGCGAGTGATATCAATAGCTAGGGTTTTACTGCGAAGGAAGTTAATCATTAACACGTTTTTGATTTTACTACAAGGAATGTCTCTTGAAAAAATGAGAGATATGTTTGCTACAGTGTAAAGATTTATACCTAACCTAATTTCTCTTTCCGCCAATACGATCCTTGCCGTTCTCGGTCCACCAGTGAACTGTTTACTGTTCACAGTGTATAAAGGCAATATAAACACTCAAAATGGCGGACGTTCATTAAAAAGCAAGTAACGTTACTCCTGTTACTGGATTATAGAATATCCAACTAAGGCTTAAACTTCATCCACAAAAGTAAGTAACCTCAAAATTTCCTGTTTAGCTTACACTTCGATTAGAAAAGGACCGAGTTTTAAGCGTAAAATAAGTTGAACGTTCACGGACAAATCACTTTGGCCAGTTTCAACCCGTTTTCAGTTAACGTTAAGCTATTACAAAGAAAGTGTTTAACTTTAAAATGGAGTTAATTTTACCTATCTTGCCACTGAAAGGCTTGCACTATATCCACGTTTAAGAGTAAATACAACAAAACGCTAATTTTCGACTTTTATTTCTCCATAAAGCGGAGTAACTTTCATCCATTTCGTGTTTCCACTTTTTACAGTGTGGAGAAGGTGCAGAAACTTCGTGCGTGGGTCCCCCACATGCTCAGCGACGACACAAAGGCCAACGTGTAGGCAACTGTGGCTCATTATTCGCTTGTCATCGCTCTGCTCGCCAATATCAGTCTTTTGTTGTCGAGAATTGTTACGTGTCCGTATACATCAATGTCACCTCGGGTAACAGAAAGGGAGCACCTAGGGTAAAGAGTAAAATGCATCCACGCAATACATTGTTAACCATTTGGTGGGACAAAAAAGGAATCGTTCGCCTAGAGCTGTTCCTCAGGAATGGGAAAATAAATGCTTACGAACGGGCGTATCGTAATGCTTATAAACGCGTTGATTTCAGACTGCTATTGGGAGAAACGACCAACAAGACGCTATTCCGTGATTCGGGACAACGCCAGACCTCACATTGCAAATATGACTAAAACAGTCATTCAGGAGCTGAGAATGCAGGTTTTACCACAACTGGCATACTTCCCAATCCTCGCGTCTTCGGACTACCATCTGTTCCATGCACTGTTAACCGCATTGCATTGCAGACCCTTCTCCGACGAGGCAACCATAAACTCCTCGTTTGATTATTTATTTCTTCGCCCAGAAACCGTTGGATTTTTACTACAAAGATTTCGCGGAGCTCCGTGAACGATGGGAGACAGTCGTGCAAAATGGTGGACATTGTATTATTGATTAGTGTTCTAGAATTACTGACTCCTTGATTCGAGGTGATTTTAATGGAATGGTAAGAACATAGAGAGAATTTCTGCACCACCGCAATATTTTCTCATTGACCTTTAAGAAAATAAGATTTAATTTATTTTCTGTTACCTTACATGCGGTATCGAAGATGCATACACTTTCACATGATGTGGAATTTATGCTCATTGTGGGGAGGGGTATTATCAAAAAAAAATGTTAATGTTCCTTTTTGTAGGAGCCTCAAGAAAATTCGACCAGTAAAAATTCCATTAAGAAGGAAACATCTTTTTCGTCAAAAGCAATTCCGACCTCAACGTCTTGAAATACCTCTTGGTTTCCCACCCACTAGCTTGGTTATACTGCCTGAGGTGAAATTAGGTTATATTATCTAGAACATTATGCACAAGTATGGCATGTGTTACATTAAAGTTGAATGTGACATTGCCAGCAATATTAGCAGTTAGGACGTTACAGAATAATTTCTTCTGTTGGTGTTAGTCTATGATTACGCTATAAAATAGTCATGACATTTTTTTTTAACAAGATATTATAGAAGCAGTATTTCTTGCTCGTCTCAAATTCAGTTGTAGACATGTAGCGTAAAATCGACAATTTAGATTAGGACAAAACCTTCAGGTTTCCGGTTGTTTGATTGTATGTAAAATCCTCAACAGAACTCTTTTGTACATTCATTATTTTCCCTCCTAACTGGTCTGCAAAAAAGAGTAGAAACATATTCATAAGTAACAAACCATTCATTCTAGAACAGACATATCTTTACAATCCTCCAAGGTAATCCTTGCATTGTTTACCACTCTGTGTCACACTTCTAGAAGATGCTAGATACCAATAGCAGTGTCGTATTTGCTGATGTACGCAAGAGAGCCTCAAAGGATGTAAACGCTTTCCTCACGGTGATTACTTTAGTTTGGAGGAACATATCGAAGTTACATGCACTCATAACTTCCGAACAGAGACGATGTTGTGAAGTACATTCCATTTGCACCATGCTAACAACTCCCTCACATGAACAAAATTTTGACAGCGGGCATTGTTTATGAATGACAAGACGATGATATTCCAGGTACCTGTGGTAGAGCGCGGCATTTACAGTTAGGCCTGAAGAACTGGTTCATCGAGTATCCACACCATATGCCACCAGCAGTATCACTTCCAAATTTCTGGATACCAGGCACAGTTCTTTGGATCGGAGAATGATGAGTGCCGTCATTTTTTAAACTGGCTGTTTAGTTCTTCCTTGTAAGTTCGCGTTTACGTTTCATCCAGCTTTCTGTCTAAGTCAAAGTTTCCTAAATGCCTTCAAAATAAAATTCAAGATCAAAAGAATCACCTACTGCAGTGAACGTGTTAGGGATCTTTCCTGGTGTAACATCAGTTTAGGGCAGCCAAACTTGAAACCGGAACGTAAGAGCTTTGTACTCGTTCGTCTGCACGTACTGTATTAAATATGTGTTAGAATTGTTATGTTGAAGTCGAAGTTACGAAATTTAAATCTGAAATTCACTTTTGGAAGGAATTTTAAAAGTAAATTTCGAAACTGTGTCAGTCTACACATTTGAATGGTTTGCATAAAATACTTTAAGATTCACTGTTTTCTCACTGTTTGATTTCAGGGAACATGTTAATTTTAATTCTCTTAATTCCTATGAGATACGTTTTTCTTCCTTAAATCTCTACTTGTTCTCTCTCTCTCTCTCTCTCTCTCTCTCTTTATCTATCTATCTATTTATCTATTTATCTATCTGTCTCTATCTCTCTCTCTCTCTTCTTTTCTCTGACTTTTCTTTTTTGTAATCTTCCTTTCCCACCTCTTGTCTTATTTACATCCGTCATTCTCAGTTTCTGTCTGTATACATTTACAAATTTCCCCCTGTATAATCTTTTTGTATGCTGTTTAATTCTTTTTTTTTTGGTCATTCAATTTATAAGAATTCGAAGGATCTTCGAGAAGTAGGCGTTTGTGATGGAAACTGGCTTCATCTTTCTCAGAATAGAATCCTATGGAGAACCTTTGTTACTGCGTTGATGAACTTGCGAGTTCCGTAAGCCATAGAGTAAGTAAATAAGTATGCATACAGCATTCTGTGAGATGGTTGTTTACTGATTTTTGCTAGACGGGAGACTGAGTTATTTACCTGAAACAACTACACGATCAAAAGACCTAATTTGGGTTGCATAACTATCGGGCATTGAGAATGGCTTCTTTTTTAACATGAAGTGTACAATTTTGCTTCGTTGATTAACTGAAAACCTATGCTCCCATCAGGCGTTAAACTGTGCGTGAGAAAAACACGTATGTAACAATTTCATCTCCGGAAAGAGTCTATCCAAGATGCGTGACAACGAGGGCTCTTCTTTAAGTGGGATATTTCTCTTCCATACAATGTGCCATATCAAAAAAGTGTGTATCTGTGTTTCTGTGATCATTTTATAAATTATTAACCCTGACCTTGCAGAACGTAATTAGCCAGTAGCCTACTTGTTAAAATTAAGATGTTTTCTTTCCGCTCTTGGAGGTCGTAATAATTCTCTCTTAAAGGGAGTGTGTCCAACTTTGAAGTCAGGAGATCTTTAGCATCAGACTGAGAGATTTCATCACGTTGTTGTTAAAGGAATTCTTGAGTGACGCAATAATAATAAAACTAAATATTACTAGTCGAAATGCAAATACACAAGAGTCCCGATTAACCGAATCGCGATTAACGAAATCGCTAAGTGGTAAAAAAAAAAAAAAAAATACAATTTTGATTTTGGCAGTTTGCAGCGTACTATATAACTTTAAACGTACTTAGGAGTTTTGTAGTTCTTTCTAAATACAGTAAAGTGTGCTGTACTGTACTTTACATTATAGAAGTATATTTGAAAAATTGTACAGTTAGTTTAAAATAAAGTTGCTCTTTTTTCTTGGTGTATACGGTACTAAACTACAATATGTAAATCGATACGTTTCCGGTTTAACCGAATGCTCCCTTGTCCCATTAGATTCGGTTAAACGAAACTTTAGTGTAGTTTTATTTCAAATAATGCCATCTGAGTCTAGTCTTTCTCTCAGAAAAAATGAAATGTAATACACAGGTATGTATTTAGGGGTATGTGGGGGTCCGGACCCCTTGACATTTATTATTATTATTATTGTAAAAACTAGGATCATTTTAAGCAAAATTATACGCATTTCACACGCAGACAGATCTCGGACCACCTTCGAAGGCGCTGAATTCCTTCCCCGAAACTAACTTCTAGTTAGAGGTACCTGTATGTGCCTGAAACTTATATAAAAACAGAAGTCCTGACTGACTGGCATATCAAAACCCAGACCAAACGGTTTAAGCTAGAAACTTGAAATTTATACAGCGGCGTATTCTTCATGAATGCAAGGCATGCATTGCATGCCTTCGGATTCTAGTTTATTTATTTTATTATTTTCCAAGGAGAAAACAGAAAAGATTTTGAGAAATTACGGAACTTCACCTGATATCCTAGACCAGAACCCGTAATACGAAAGCTGGTAGTAAGTAGTTTAGTAAACTGTTCACGTGTGGCGCTGCAGTATTCTCGTCTATGTATGTGGGCGTCTACTCAAAGGTCTTTGTCGTCCGCTTGCCTGTAAACGTGTGTTTTATTGGTTGAAAGGCGCGGGAGAAATCCGAAATGCATGCAACGCTAAAGGTTGCATTCAGCATAGTTGCCATCTTTATGAAAGAGTGTGTGTTGTAGCGCTGTCAATGCATGTGGAATTCCACAAAATGTCTGTAGTGTGTAATTCACGTGGAGTGCAATTCTGTGTGGAATATGTGTGGATTTTTGTATTTCCAGAAAAATCACAAGATAGACTTCTAAATGTGTTATATACTCATATTTTCTTGACTTTACTGAGGATACTTCCTATTTTCGCCTTTCATCTAGAAAAGGATAAAAGTTATGAAGTAACTTAATTACTTCCTCCTTAGTGGCAGCTGTAATTTCCGTGAGCGGCAACAGACGATCAATTTTTTCTTGTTCCAAATTCTTTCTTGCTCTCTATGTCTTGTTATTCTATGTCCTGCCGCGCCATCCTATTCTTTTTTCTGTAGGGAAATATAATTTACCACCAAAACTAGAAGAAATTATCACCTTTTCGGTTCCTTTTTTTCATGAGCTCATTGTTGAAAACTGGCATGCGATTGAAACACTTGTAAATCACCTGTGAAACTACCATGTGTGGAACTTCGTTACTCGAGGTCTATGACAGTAAGAAAGTAGGAATTCCAAGTTTGTAAAGAGCAATTACATGGAAGTCATCTCTAATTCCCATACATAATTCTTTATAATAATAATAATAGTAGTAGTAGTAGTAGCATTGCATGCCCAACCTCAAAAGTCAGGATACGCCACTGAATTTATATATATTCTGGTTTCAACCAACATATTTCATTGATGTTCGGTAAGTGCGCAAAAGAAACGTAGTTTTCGATAGTAGAAATTAAAAAAATATATTTTTAGAAGAAGATAAATTGCTGCCCTGATGTGGGATCAAACTCAATATCATTAGCATAGCTGAACAGTGCTTTACCCACTAGACTGTAGAGCCCAATGCTCGAAGATGGCTTCCGAGTGAGCAAAGCTGCGGGTAACCAGCTAGTAAAAATATAATTTTAGACCTGTTTTTTGCAGATTTACTTTAGAAAATGTTAGGCGCCGCTATTTAGATTGTGCTTTCTGGAGGAAGATATCTACGACTAGGATTCGAACCGATGTGTCTCTGCCATGGAATGTCATGACGGTAAAGTGTCGCCAAAGGTATTCTTCTGGTAATATGACATCAACCGCAAGGTTGCATTGATTTCCGCGTTCATGTCCTCTCTGAATAGGATAAAAGGGTCCATTGTACTGTATTAGAAACCTCCGAGAGCCACGAGGCAGCATGGAAAACTTTGTGACGTTACCCACTGGTGAGTACGTTATTCTTTGTTAATTATTACGTCACAAGTGTTTTCTCCTATGCAGCAGATAGCAATGCAGATAATCAAATATTTATGTGTATGTAAAGACTGTTTTAAGCACTCATGAATACAATGGCCACGTTCACGGGAGTAAGGTAGCATTAAGCGCAGAAAGAGCATTTTAATCGTGTTGGTTGTTACCTATAGGCAAACCAATAACATTCAAGTGCTCTCTCAGAGCTTAGTCCGTTGAACGCTCCCAATGCTAATCCAAGCAGCGCAGAATATCGGACCACTATCGGCCCAATACTTGATCGATATTCTGTGTTGCTAGGGAAGTTATTGCCTACTAAACTCTTTTTAAATAATTAAAAGCATTAATAATAAATATTAAAACAATATTTAATTGGGATATTAATTGATATATCTTGTAAAAATAATTCCTGCAACTAATTTATGTAGCAGAAGATGGCTTATCAGTAACGCTGCGAGGTTATGTAAAGACCTGTATTGCAATGTAAAATCACTTATACTCTTGGGTTACGGTACCGAAGGTTTAGGAGCTCTAATAAAAGGATTGATCGTGTTCCTTTGTCTTGTTTCCATGTTCTTCAAAAACACTACACAAGTTTACTCCATGTGTTTCTGGTAGGATCATACACGAGCAACTTCTCCACGTGCTTCTGGAAGGAACACCACGCCGTGAATCTTCTAGAGAAACCGGAAAAGTTCACAAGGTATGACACTTATTTTGGTTACGTTTCTGTTAATCCGCTCCTTTGCAGCACAAACCCTATGTATACCCTCTGAGTGATGGGAGTTACAAAATTTGCCATTTGTTGCCAAGTACCGATTGTAATACTCCTACCATAAACATCGGGTCAACGCATGGCCAGGGTCAACGTTCTATCATTGGACCTCCGTTGGTCTGACGACTTGTGCTACTAGGGGTACAGTACCCTTACAACTTTCTGCACGTTCACGTACCCGGACAGTCCACTTCTGGAATGGAATCATGGGGACGATAATAGATTGTCCTCTTTGTTATTACATCTTGACATCTAGTGGTTTCCTGCAAAACAGTATTAGTACAGCTTTTGGCTGCCTTTCTTCCTTCCCGAGACATGTGAAGGACATAGGTTATGAACCTTAGTTTTAAATTTCATAACCAGTTGCAAATCTGGGATAATAATAGGATATACGGTTGCCAGTGAACCGGAAATACTTTTGTTATTTTGCTCTACAACGGACGAGTGTCTGCCTGGAGCAAATATGCAAGTCGTTATCGGAAAATAGCTCTTTTTAATGCGCATGTGCAGAACGCTTTTCTTGTATTATGAAGAGAATGGTAAAAAGTTACGTGAGATGTTCGCTCTTGCCATCCTTGACAACAAAAGGAAGAAGTCTAGCTTGGCCACTAACCCGCCTTTACTGACTCGGCATTACTTGTCCATGAAGCATGTGTTAAGTGTTGAAAATGCTTATAAAAGCAGAAGGTACCATTTATTAAGAAGTGATATGAGCATATAGTATTGCTCTCTTAAAGAAGAAAATATCTACTGTGCGGGAATCGAGCCTGGACCTCCCATTAAAGAAGGCAATACTCTGGACCCTATTGCCGTAAGTCAGCTACAGGAAAACCCTATAGAAAGGGAATTTGTAATACACTGGAAAAGGAATAGCAGTTATAAACATGCGCATTATAAAGATTGTCGCTCTCTCTAGACACTTCTCTATGGTTCTTTCAGACTACCAGAAACCTCACTTATCGAACCACGTTAGGGTAATACATCGCATTCGATGTTTACGGTGCTCACTATTGGAGATATGTACCAGTAACATAGGAGTTACCCATCTCTTTCGGATACAACACAGTCATTGATCTTCACTTAATTATTTCGCTATAACCAGCGGGAAGGGTACACACGTGATCTTCCCAAAAGGCTCCAATTTTTGGACTCATTTGACCAGAGAAACACTATATCCATATTACCTACTAGCCAACACACAGCTGCTTCGCAATACCTGTAATGACATTTCAGCCGCATGGAAACGAATTGCTGCTCGAATGTGCTACCATAAACAGTGATTCTGCCAGACTTTCCTGATTGGAGAGAGTGAAAAACCAAAATTTTGGGAATTTAAACCGATTTTTAACGGTAAAATTTAAAGAGTGGTGAGAAGATTCTCTGACTATAAATATGAAACAACCTTGTTTGATTTGATATTATTGTGGCTGTGATATGTTCATGTCTTTTTATTCAGGATGATACATTAATTCACATTATGTTTAGAATATGCTCACTTTATTCTCACCTTATAGTGTGAAACACTTCCGTCGACCGTTAACCTGTGCGTGGAAAAGAGATTCATGTAAAGATTTCATACCTCACCAGACAGTACCCAAGTTCGGTGACAACGAGGACTTTTTCACACGTCAGACCTTTGGATTACACACTAGGTACCATATTGAAGAATAACAAAACAATTAAAAGTGGGTTTGTGCAGTGTTTGAAAATAATTATAATCCCTAAACCCAAGGGCGCCGATCCCGGGGGGGGGGCTTTGGGGGCCGTGCCCCCCCCCCCAAAGTTGAAGTGGGCTCCCCTAATGGGGGGCCCAAATGATAAGGTAAAGTCGGTTCTCCTATTTCAACAGTACATGGTCATTCGTTTTCCCCTTCTACTAAGCTTATCTCCGTTTCGAAAATCTATTTCATTGATAAATTCCTCCCTGAAACTTGTGTGCTACAGTACTTATATAAATTACATCACGTATAATAAATACCTCCTCGACTGACTAAGGAGTTAATTCGTGCATTGCTTGTGTTGTTTCTGGAGTTTCGTGCATAACATCGATAAAGACCATTTAGTAGAAAAAGAAAAGAAAGACTGAAATAAAAAATGAAAAATGTATTTTCTGTCCTTTATCCCTCGGAACGCAAAGATCGGGTCAAAAATGACCCAAACAGTCAAAATATTATTTTTTGAGTGAAATTCTGTGTACTCCGCATATTGTCAGCAATGCAATCGCTTCATTTGCAAGAGTCAGAGTACAACAGATACGGTGTGCTTTACATATGAGAGTGAAAGAGGAAGGTAGTTGGATTCTGATAGTTTTATATGTCGTACTTTATATGTGTAAATAAGTAAGAGACTCATGGTACCTTTATTATTGTGCAGCCAGGAAAATGGTTGCAAGATTAATATGATGTATTAGTTCTTTTCTGTATGTTTCATTATTTTGAAGTATCTACTTGAAAAAATAAAATACAGTAAATAAATACAATACAGTGCAATAAATATTATACAATGAATACAACCATACTCTAAAACACCTTCATTTTGAACAAGTACTTTATTTCATACGAGAAATATACATGCTTCGAAAATGATTCATCTTGACGTTCCGTGAGATGAAATTATCTTGGCGTTCCGAGGGTTAAGGATCATTCATCGTGATTTTGTCATATACAAACATAATTTAAGAAAAATAAATATATACAAGAAAAATAAGCGACAAGAAGAACTCACACAAAAGTAGGAGTAGACTTGCACTTGGAAACATATCCTTCAAACTGATGTTTGGATGCAATTATTGTTTGCCGTTAATACCGTAATTTTGAGTTTTTAATACAACTCATAGATAGGGAAACTATATACAGCGAAAAAAAAGTATTTGGACAAGTTCGACAAAGAGGGAATCAGATTATCACACGTAAAACATGGAACATTTCGAAATCTCTTGCCCTTTTATGATAATTTAGATACCTTAGATAGAATACTTAAGAAATAACTACCACTCGATACACCTGGAAGGTAACAGGCAACGAAAGAGTGACGACTACGTACATTCATCGCAAAAAAAACAGTATTTGAACAAACCAATACTACTCTCGAAATAAATGTTCTAGGTATCCTTTTGTGTACAAGAGCAGTCTAGGTAATGTATTGAAGCAATCCACACGGTGTCAGGCAAGCCAAGTCATGCTTTACCGTTGGATACATCATAAATCAACGTAAACAGAGCAATTATTGCGGAATAGAATTAGATCTGGCCAACCAAGAAAACTAACTGCCCGGAATGAAACTTACATTCTTCATTCTGTGAACAATACTCAAAGAATTAGTGCTAAAGATTTGGCTACTTCACTCGCCTAGAATATGTAAGTTAATGTGAGTAATTCATTGAACAACCCAAAATTCTTTGAAACAATTAGGATTCAGAAGATGTGTATCCGGGATATGAATACTGGCCACTCTATTAGTAATCACACAACCCCAAATCTTAACAGACCCTCCAACATTTGTATTAGTTAAAACAATGTTCTGCTTTCTGAAAGCTTCAGTCTTCTTTCGCCACACGTCCTGGTATCCATCACTACAATACAAGTTTATCTTAGTATCATCCTAGAAAAACAATAAACTTTTTCCATAATTCCAGGCACTCATATTGATATTTCTTGTAAAATTGGAACTTCTTCTTTCTGCTTTCTTCTGATATGTATGTTTTGTTTCTGATTACACATCTTCTGAATACCAATTTTTTTGTTCACATCTGTAACATTAACTTGCATATTCTAGGGAAGTGAAGTAACCAAATCTTTAACACTAATTCTTTGAGTTTTGTTCACAGAATGAAGAATGTAGGTTTGGTTCTGGGCAGTTAGTTTCCTTAGTTGACCAAAACGAATCCCCAATAATTATTCTGTTTTATGTTTCTTTATGATGTATCTAACGGTAGAGCATGGCTTTCCAACAAGCTTGGCTATGTCTCAGTACCTTTTACCTTCCTCATGTAATTTGAAATTAAAGTGAGTAGTTCCAGTGTTGTTCAACTCAATTTGTTCCCCATGCTGCTTCTTTATGCCTGACACGCTGTGGATTGCTTCAATACACCACGCAGAGTGCTCTTGTACACAAAAGAATTCCTAGAACAGTTATTTCCAGAGTAGTATGGAGTTGTCCAAATACATTTTTTGCCATGAATTTACGTAGTTATCACTCTCTCGTTGCCTGTTACCTTGTAGGTGTATCGAGTACTAGTTATTTCTATATCATTCTATCTAAGATATCCAAATTATCATAAACAAGCAAGTGATTTCGAAATGGGGAACGTTTTTCGTGTGATAAGTCTTCTTTTCCTCTTTGTTGAACTTGTCCAAATATTTTTTTCTCACTGTAGGTGAGACAGAAGTTTCTTGAACCATGCCTGTCGAGATCGAGAACTGAGAATTAAAAAAAAAAAGTCCAATAAAGCAGTGGCGCGGCGAAAGGGTGAGGCGGATGAAAAGAGAACCACATTTGGAAAAGCTGGATAACTCCTCTGCGTAGACTAACATTAGTTTATGTTATTTCCTAAGTCTATTTTCTAGTGACATCAGAAACTTTGTTTTTATTAGTTAGAACATGATATGTTTTAGTGAATTTTTTTAACGTTATGCAAATATAGTTAAATTATGTAATAGCTAGGCCTGGGGAAGCCTCCATAATGACTATATGTATACTATTATATGTGTTTTTATGAATATATAATATTTGGCAAAATCTGAATTGGATTTGTATCATATGTGCCTTCTTAGATCCGCACGGAAACACACACACACACACACAC
>JAGDQP010033103.1:0-20873 GCA_022664845.1 Lepisma saccharinum
TCCTAATCTCTTTCCTCGAAAGACTGTCATTCCATATTCTGCTTATCCCGTATAGAGTATTTTTTTAAAGTTCTGAATGATCTCTTAAAAAAAACGGTAATAAGTAAAGGGACCCGATAAGTTCGGCGCCTCCGTTTCGGCGCTACCGATCTAGATATATATATATATATAGATAGATATAGATATAGATAGATATAGATAGGTATAGATATATGAGCGGTCCCGGGTTCGATTCCCGGTGGGGGCTCAAATATTTCGGTGTTCACCCAGCATTGTGAGGACAATTGGGGAGCTGCTGTGAACAAAAGACAGTGGCGATCACAGAGAGAGCTTCGGCTCTCCTCTCCCAACCCGTCTGGTCAGCGTGGGAGCAGTAGACCAACTCCTCCCTTCGGGGAGAGGCCTCATCCACTAGTGGATTGAATATGGCTGTGATTTACTATTATTATATATGTATATATATAATATATAATTGCATAAAGAGGATTGAGTACATAGAACTAAATAAAACTGTAAGAAAGAAAATAAGAGGGGATGTACGAAGATATAACGAAAATCGTGTTAGAAATACAATCGAGGAAAACAAGAGTTTGAAGAAAGCCAAACAGTAGCACATGATAGCAAAAAAAAAATAATTGCACTTAAGAGACCAGACGGGACCGTAACACGAAATAAGGAAGAAATTATAAACATATTTGAAAATTTCTACACAGAATTGTACTACTCCGAGGAAGAGCTAGGAAATGAAGACTCAGAAGAAAATGATGTAGAAGTCCCGGACGTAATGAAAGAAGAAGTGGATAAAGTACTTCGAGGGATGAAGAACAGAAAATCGCCAGGAGAAGACGGACTCACAGCAGAGATATTTAAATGTGGAGGTGAGAAAATGAAAGAGGAACTTGCTAAATTATTCTCGATGTGCCCGAGAAAGAGAGAAATACCCTCAAGTTGGAACAATGCCGTTATCATTTTGTTGTACAAGAAAGGGGACAAAGAACGCGTCGAAAACTACACGCCAATTAGTTTACTGTCAGTCCTATACAAAATGTTCACCAAAGTTATTTTGAATCGTATTGAACGAGACTTAAATTTTAACCAGCGAAGGGAACAAGCCGGATTTCGTCGTGGAAAGTTATGGAAACGACATTGAATGAAGTTATGGAAAGGACTAATGAATATGAACTTCCACTATGTTTGGGATTCATAGATTTTGAAAAAGCTTTCGATTCATTCTCCTTGTCAGCAGTACTTAAATCACTTGAACATCAAGGCATCAAAAGTGCATACATGAAGTTACTGCGAAACATTTACTCGACTGCCACTTCTGTCATTACACTGCATCAAGACAGTGAAAAATTTAAAGTTGGAAAAGGGGTAATGCAAGGAGATTCAATTTCTCCAAAACTGTTTTGTGCGGTTCTGGAGAGAGTGTTCCAGAATTTAAACTGGGATGATGTTGGAATTAAAATTAATGGCGAATATCTTCATCACCTACGATTCGCTGATGATATAGTCTTGTTTGCTTCAAGTGCAGAAGAACTACAAACCAGAATGGAAGAACTGGGTAACGAGAGTTCGAAAATAGGCGTTAGAATGAACTTAAGTAAAACAAATGTAATGTACAACCAACATACTGCAAAGAAGGAAGTGAAGATTAACGGAGAGACAATAGGCACAGTTCATGAGTATGTTTACCTAGGCCAGCTTAAAACATCGAATGCAAAGTTGACTGATGAAATAAATAGAAGATGTAAAATGGCGTGGAGTTCGTTTGGATGACTACACTTTATTTTCAAAAGCAAACTACCAATGTGTCTGAACAGTGGCGTCTCGTGGGCTTGAAAGGTCACCCCCTTTTCGCGGCTGTCACCCTCCTCCCAAATTATCGAACTTATCCCAAGTATGAATTTTTACGGTAAAAAATAGTAGAAACCGTGCAAAACTCCAGTTACACCCTCCCAATTTTTATTTAAAACCCCGAAAACTGAAAATCCTGTCAGAATCTCTGCTCCAAAGAGCAACGAAGAAAATACGAGAACAAGAAACATATCGTTCGATAGCCTGAAACCATTTCTCAATGTGCTAAATAGAAAATAGAACTTATTTACACTATATACTGACTTAAGAAATAGAAAAGGAACTCCTCACAAAAATAAGTAGTTGGACTGGTAAGGAATCATCTCGCTTTTTGAGGTATGCTGGTTCAAAAGCTCGACAGTGCAGCGACGAATGTATCTCAGAGCAGTTTTCCACGAAAGTATACAAATGAAAATTGTCTTTCACAGTAAATACATACACAACATATTAATAATAATAAGAAGAAATTAAATATATCCTTCTTACCTTTATTTGTATATAAAGTCCATTCTTCTGTTTTTCTGGGCAACAAACGTATCTATAACTCTTTGGTTGAAGTCCTGCATTTTCCTTACCAACTGCTTTTCAATGGATAGCATTGCCAGGGCGCTGAGATGATCTTGTGTCATCGTATTTCTTAGAAAAGTCTTAATACGCTTTAATGTTGAAAAACATCTTTCTGCTTCTGAAGTGGACATCGGAATTGTTACCATGATTTGTAGGAGTTTCGTAGATTCTTGAAATGTATCCTGTAGATCATTTCTAAAAAAATGTTTCAAAATCGTAATCACACCCTTAGCATTTCGAAATTCTTCTCTCATATATCACTTCAAGTTCAGTACGAAGGCGTTTTCCATCAATCATCGGAAATGTCTACAACTTTTCTCAGTATAATGTCAGGGAAGGTTTTTTCGTACGAAGGAAAAATATCACAATCTAAAAGTTTAGCTGCTACCAAGTGATTCAAAAACTGAAAAACGATCCAGTGTTTGAACTAAAATGGTATCACACAGTTCCTTAGCAGCAACATTTCTATTTTCTTCCCTTCGTCTCTTGCACGAGGATTCTCCTGCATCAACATCCTCTTGATCTACTTCGTCTCGAACTTTTTGAATTTGTTCTCGAAAGTGCTTCAAGTGACCGTCTACTTGTATCGCATCTGTGTTCACTCTCTGAAGCTGCTTAAAAAGTATTTCAACGTGTAGCATAATTTGATGAAAAACTGTCAACTAATACATGAAGGAGGGATCTTCTAAGGTTCTAATAATACCATCAGCTTCTCGAAGAGCTATGCTGTCTATGTTTTTTAATTGCTTAATAGATTTCATACAGTTAATTAAATCCTCCCTTTTCTCAAATACGATATTTACTGTTCTGCTATTGTAGTTTCATCTTGATGGTACGCCGCGTGGTAGTCGCGCCTGAACTTCAGCATCTAGAACCTGGGATCTTTTTGCTGAATGAGAGAAAAAGTGTGGTATACCTGAAAGATTCGCGAAAAATACTCTGACATCATAATTTTCGGACGCAGCTCGATTAACGACCAAATTTAGTTGGTGTGCATAACAGTGCAGAAAATATGCGTGGGGATACTGACGTGGGATTATGGCTTGCACACCATTAATTCGTCCGCTCATCACTGATGCTCCGTCGTAACTTTGTGCAAGTAGTTTGTTAGGATTATTCTGTAAGTGTTCACGAAGCTTCGAGAACAACTCATTACTTATTGTCTCTGCATCCTGCGCTGACAAGTTCATAAAACCCCAAAATCTCTCTACGGGCTCACCATCAATTTCGTAACGGTAAACTAAAAATAACTGTGCCGAAACATCTGTTGTTTCATCCGCTTGGACCGCAAGAAACTCGGCACTTTTTATTTCCTCTGCGATTTGTTCACGGCAAACTTGCAACATGCAATTGAGTAACTCATTTTGCAAGGTTGCGGAGGTGCCCTTAAATACGGATGCTTTGTCCAAATGTTCTTTCATTGCCGAATCAAGAGACTTTACAAAATCCACTAAACCAAGAAAAACGCCCGGATTATCGGAGTCTTCAGATTCATTATGTCCGCGAAGAGCTAGTTCAAACGCTCCGCAAAATTTAATACAGTCAATCAGAAGAGAGAGTATGTGACGGTTTCTGTCAACAAATTCGTTATGACGCTTTATAGCAACATGATAACCGCGATCAAGCTGGGACAAGATATTTGGTGACCCTACACTCGCTAAATTCAACATATTGCTTATGTGTTTTTGACAGTTTTCATGCGTTTTCACTTTCTCATTCAAATGCCCTAAATCTGTAACACCTGTTCGAGTCTACTGGGAATCCCATTTGAAACATCAGGCAGGGAAAACAAAACAATGCCATTTTTACGTCACATCCTGTAAGCCACTTGTGCTTTTTGTACCACTCACTATTAAAATTGCGACGATATGTACGAGCTTTACCTTTCACTTCCTGATTCAGAGTTAGGTTTGGCTGATGAGGACACAAAGTTTTAATTTCGAGTCTTTCAGATTCTGTCAACTTATTAAAAGACACCGATTGTATCTATGAACCGAATTCATACTGATGGCAGTAACGCACTACGCACTAGTACACTAAACACACTGAAACAATACTGCTTCACTTCAACCCAGTTTCACAACACACTTCATTCAAACGTGGAAAAACTCATTCAAATCGGTGTTCAATATTATAAAATACCTCACTAAAGTAGGCAATGTTTTGTCTCTTCCTTATAAGGTACCTGAGGACTGGTGAACAGAAATTATATTAATCTACCTCTTGCAGCACACAAAATTACGATATATCTAGATATCTCACAAAATAAAAGAAACTCACAATATCACTCTTCAACTCTCGTATTTTGGCGCTTTTAAGTATGAGGGGGGGGGGCGGGTAGAATAGCCTCTTTGCCCTAAATTGCTTCCTTAACGATAGTGAAGCGCAAAATATTGAGAGTTTATTATGCAATGAAATGTGTTGAGAAATACATGTTTTATAAAATGCCTCCTTTTCTATTAATAAATCTTTAATGACGAAACCAAAAAATCAGTTCCGAAAATTTCTTCAATCTCTCGCACGACACACTAAAAAAAGGTTGTTTGTTGTTTACGCAATGTTGCAAACTGCTTGATACTGTTCATTAGCTCTTCGTTTATTACTGATACTGGAACTCAAACAATTTTATGTAAATAGAGATGCAACATTATGTTATTTAAGCGTTTAATATATTTGTCCATAAACGATTTATTGTGTATTTTGCGATTTTGGTATGTAATGAACGTTTATCCTTGCTTCTACCAGAATATTTGATTACATTTTAAACACGAGAACGGGTGGAAAAGTCAAGGAGAGCTAGCAACAGTGCTCACTCCTGTTCTTCTGCTATCTTCGTTCACTCTAAGATTGTGCACGGAGAGGTCCCATATACACAATGTTATAAGTTAGGCCTAACGGCAGTTAAGCGCATGTGGGGCAACGCGTTCACAAACGAAATGTGAACTGGAAACAAATTGGAGAGTAATAACAACTTGATAAACGATTTGTATACCTATGCCTTAGTGTAACAATTTAAAATGTGGTATGTTTTATGTATGTTTTATGTTTTTGTTTTCAACCCCCCCCCCCAAAAAAAAAGAATTAATGTTAGCACTTATATTGCTCAAACGTATACTGAAATACGCATATAAAAGTACATTCTATAAATATTGTTTATGTTATTTTCAGGTTAACTAAGGAAGTATGAAATGTTCTTAAGTAATGTTTATATTAAAACACTTAGGAGTCAATACGCGTTATTTCAAATTTTCGTGAACCCCCCCACGACTTGATTTCGCACCCCCGATAGAAAATTCCTGAAAGAAACACTGCATGGTAGAGTGCTGGTATCCGATTTGGAGGTCCGAGATTCAAATTCCGGACCGACCATCCTGAATAAAGTTTCCCTGGCTTTTTTTCCCTGGTCTTTGCAGGCGTAAGCTACCATAGCATACCATACAGACAGTCAAGGTCAGAATCGCTTCGTTTCACATTATGACTAACGTCTTTGAAACTAACCGGCAGAAAAGTTACAAACGTTATGGGTGACTTCGTTGCTGCTATAGCTGAGAATGATAGAAGTTTCAAAGTTTTTTTAGACACAATAACTCGGGCTACTGAATGTATAGGAAAACAAACTTTATTTAAAGTCAATACTCGATATTTGACATTTACAAATATGGAACAGCTATGTAAATGGAACTTCAAGACAAGAATCCCTTCAGTTCTGTAACTTTTGCGGCGATAACTTTTATTATCCTGTCGTTATGAATATCTACAAGAATTTCCTTTTCTATGCTATACACATAAATGCTAGGTCTACAATTCACTCTGAGAATTTCTAGCCTTCGATTTAACAAGCTACATTTTGGAAGAATTTCTCTCAGAGGGTACTTGTGTCACAGATAGTGTTTTAAAGGGCGAATAAAAACGAAAATTATCGAAAAAGCAACAACAGATTAATGTTCTTAAATTAAAAAATATATGTAGAAACACATTCAAATTACCTTACGAATGCAATATATCTCATTAGCACCCTTGTACATGAGAGAAAAGTTCTGTTCTCTTTTGGTCCTTCGGCATCTTTGGCTCAAACCGAGAAAACTTACATAATGCTTCCAAACTTTGTCAGAAGCAGCCCCGTTGCGGATTTCTTTTGTTTTAATGTACGTTTTAATCATGAACTAACATTTCCACTAATTCATTTTTCGTAAAATGTTGTCAGGGAGCCCGTAATAGTAAAAATACCGCTCTTTTCGAAAGTAGCACGAAAAATTGAAAAAAAAAACAACAGAGTGAAAAAAAAGTAATAGGGTGGCACAAGTACTGTTGTATAAGTAATTAAAATGTAAAACTCTACGCACGCACTTATTGCACTGGTTTGATTTGCTAGTTTACTGTTCGCTTTGTGACCCACTGCTACTTTAAGTACACGTGCCTTCTCTAGGTGTCACTGCAGTGACCGGATTTATAGCTTTCTGTAGTTGCGACCAGTTCTTGGAAAAATCTCACTGGTTCATCTCTCAGTTACTCTGCTATAATTGTCACTCCGTCACCGTACATTCCAGGTTTTTCGGAAACTGCTGACGAAAACTGCATAGCAAAGATTTCCGATGTCTTCTTCACAGTCCATCTAGTACAGTTCTTTGTCCGTGTAGCTGAAATTCTTCAGATCTAATAAACAAGTCAGTGAAAAGATGTTATTACCTTTTTCACAAATAACCTTGTGTATGGTAAATGTTGAAATTAACACAGAAAAATTGACAACCGCCGTGACCAGACTCGACCCCGGATCTTCCAGTTGCCGGCTAGGTATACTACCATTATACCACCACGGCACGGCCAGTTTTCTGTGTATATGGAATGTTCCTCTCACCTAGATACTATCCCATGCTAGGTTTTTTCCATCATCTTGGTATTTTCCGGATATTTTCCTTCATCTTGGTATCTGCCATCCGATTTTGTATCCGTTATCCGGATGGATAGGCATGCTGTATCTAGATAATTTTTTATCCGGATTTGGCCATCCCTCGTATAGTGTGCCAACCTACCCCGCACGTGAGGCAAGTTGACACATTTTACAAGACGTTATTTCAGTATCTGTAGCTCCTCTAATATAATGCACATAATATCCAAGATTTCTCCAATTAGTAGAGGAACGTATAGCGAGTTTTCCAATACTACATTTTATTCTTTTGGAGGCTTACCTTCTGTGGTTAGGAAAGAAAACAAAAAATGTGTCAACCAATCCCGGTCTCTTCTACACGAGTTTCGCCTAGCAGCAAATGATATCGGCCCAATACTGAGCCAACTTTCATCGATATTGACCGTTACTGTGCCGATATTCTGTGCTATTAGAGTATCCTAAGGATATAGGGAATGTCTAGACATCCTCTGGAGTAAACATGGGGCGAAATAAGGACGAATAAGAAGACTTTCACTCTGAGTACAGATGGTAAATGTATCACTGTCATTTAAACGAGCACTGACAGTAAATTTTACTGATAAAAAAATACACCAGACTTTCGTTGAAATGTAATTTTCTCTTGTTTGTTTTGCAACCACACATATATATTTTTTTTAGGGATGGACACGAGTCGAGCTAAAACTCGACTCGACTCGAAACTCGACTCGAATTCGAGTCGAGTTTCGAGTCGAGCCAGAGGTAATTTTCTCGAGTCGAGTTTCGAGTCGAGTCGCTGTTTTTCGGTCGAGTTTCGAGTCGAGTCGAGTTTGATGTTTGGCTCGCTCGTGCGACTCGTTTTAGCTCGTTTTTAGTGCAGGTAAAATAAGCCAAAAATAGACCCCAAAATCGAAAAATTCCTGCATTCGTGAAACTTTGGTAATAAATTACCTTAGACATGAGGTTCACAAAACCGAATAGAGCATAAAAATTCTAGGGGAAGGGTGTTTTTGAGGGGGGTAGGGGAAAAGTACTGGAATTCCATTGTTGCGTGAAATAGGCGTGTGAGGCGTCGATTTATAGGTTTTTTGGTACGCTGAATCGAATGAAAACATCATCAGGTCAAGAAAACCAACAGCAATAGAAATTTATGGCGGAGGGGGAATTTAGGGGGGGGGCGATTATTTTACATGTTAGGTAGATTTCTTTAGAAATATGTCTAATGCAGAGACTCTCAAGTCAGAAGTTCCGGAAAGTTTCTATGTACTTTCTCCTTTCATCATCCCCTGACACGAAAAACACCCTCAGTTAAGATGTATATAAATATATCACAGTCATATTCGATCCACTACTGGATGAGGCCTCTGCCCGGAGGGAGCAGTTGGTCTACTGTTCCCACGCTGACCAGACAGGTTGGGAATGGAGAGCTAACAACTGTGATCGCCACTGTCTTTTATTCACAGCAGTTCCCCAATTGCATCACTGAAGTCGAGCACGCTACCAACTAGGCTACGCAGGAGGCTCATATATATTTAGTCATTTTTATTTTTTTGAAGTTTTCTCCAAAATCAACGTCCTGATCATTGTGTCAGAATCGTATCGTGTTTGTGAACCAGATGATGCTTGGGTGGATTTTTGGCGAATAGATGAAAAAGATACTTTTGTTGTTGGATTCTTTGACATTCTTGGGCGGGAGCGGTATTATCTTTGACCCTACTTGTCCTTGCGAATTTTAACGGAAGTTATAAAAACACTTGGACTACGGTTACAAGAGTGCGGGGGAAGTATTGTTCCCAAGTGATTTATGATGACCTTTTCGGTTGCCCGCTAAAATCATTGTGAACAACTCCGATCTGGTTCTTCAATTATTCTTTCGGAGACTTTGCAATTAACATTTTGTCTCCACATCTGCTGAGTATAAGCAGAACTGTGGTACGTACAAAGAAGGAGGTCAATATACAGGAACAAATTGTTCTTGCTCTCTCTCTCTCTCTCTCTCCCAGTATTCGTGAGGAGTTCCAATCAGCATCTTTGCAATTGATGGCCAAAAGGAAATCTGTATTTGTCAAAGTGAGAGGGGGAAAATGTTTGGAGATCCTGAATGGAGTTTTCCAGGATTTTACTGTACTACCATGCATGTGACAGAATGCTATCTTCAGTACAGGCCTTACCCGATGCCTTCTCAAATCCTTCCTCTCCTTCTTGTTATTGTAAAGTATTCAGCGTTAAATTGAATCTGAATAATTTGGAATTTGTTAAATGGATAAATACATTCATAAATGATTAATTACTAGAAACTTAAATAGTGCTGCGGTATAATAATAATAATTAAAAGAAATTAATTTTTAACTGGTCACTCTAGAAGTCAAAAGTTAATAGAAGAAAATGTATTGGCTTAATCACAGCGCCAATCCATGGTAAGATGCCGAGTAGCGATAGCGAGAAAAGATGCTGGACAGGTTGTTGTTGATTTTTTTTTAATCGCAATTAATAGGGTCTACTATTGTTTATCACAATTTAGGTATTTCTAAAATTCAGCCCTTCTGGATCGGCCCTGTGAAGTTTAACCAAACATAAGAAAACAGGATTTTATTTTCGAAAAACATAATAACGCTGTGCACTGATGACGTCAAAATTCCTCGTTAGGTGAAACGGAATTGGCTAAACGGGAAGACAAGAGATGGCCAAATCTGGATAGAAGATTATCCGGATATAGGATGGATAACTACTCATCGGTAAATTTTGGTAAACTTTATTTTTATATGGCCCAGTCTAGTAACTTTGGACATCGGCCCGTCACGATTAGCCTTTAGCTGTTAAAATCCACACCCATGACCCTGCCGGGACTCGAACCCCGGATCTTCGAGCCGGTAGCCTACCACCGCAGATCGCTCGGCCACCGGGTCGGCATCGGATAACGGATATTAGCCCAGCCATTGGAGACATTGAGGGACCGCCGCTCGCACCGCCGTCTTGAAATATGGCGGCTAAAAGGCAGATTTTAGCATAGATCCTGTAGGTTTTAGAGATTTTTTAATTGAAAATTGGAGTGGATTTGCAATGTACATTTTCTACAAAGTTACTTATATAAAAATTTTGAAAATTGAATAAAAAATTGCGGAAAAACATCTATATATATGTAAAGTATGCCCTGTCCAAACCACTAAAGCTAGACAAACGATGGGCTGATGTATCATCAAGAGTAGATTACGGGAAAATTGCAAAATTTGTAGAAAATCGTCATCTTCAATCCAAAATGGCGGATAAATCATATAGACCCGAAATATATAAAAAGAACAATATAACACCTAGGCCGAATCGCTCAAGCTTAATAAACGAAATTTGGCATAAACGTGTACCATCAAGTGTAGGATGCTAGAAAATTACAAAATTTAAAAAAATCGCCATCTTGAATCCAATAGAGCCGAATAAAATATATGTGCATATCTTAGATATGTATGTTTCTCGGCCATGCTGGATCCAATATGTCGAATATTTTCAAATTTCAAAATGTTATTGTAAACTAACTTGATGACAAACTTTCATTTCTCTGGCTCCAGAGGTTCGGCCTGGGCATATTTCGATATATATACGTTTGTTGGCCATATTGGATTCAAGGTAGCGACTTTTTTTTTTAATTTCGTAATTTTCTCGCAACCTACTCTTGATGGTACACATTTACGTCACATTTCGTTTATTTAGCTCCAGCGGTTCGGCCTGGGTGTTCTACTGTTCTTTATATATATATATATATATATATATATATATATATATATATTATTTGTCCGCCATATTGGATTGAAGATGACGATTTTCTCCAAATTTTGTAATTTTCCCGTAATCTACTCTTGATGATACATCAACATATCAAATTTCGTTTGTCTAGCTTCAGTGGTTTGGAATTGCACTGGGCATACTTTACATATATAGTTGCTTTCCCGCAATTTTTTATTCAAAATGGCGGCACGAGCGGCTGTCTCCTAATCCAAGTTTACAAATTTAGCATTATAGTTAGGGCTGTTATGTGTACGATTGTGCCAAATTTTAAAACTTCTCAACCGTTTGCACCCAAAAAGTACCTAATGACTGGACTATATGGGGACGTCATGTAATATCCGGACAGATAGCGGCTAATTTTCGGATGTCGGCTAATATCCGGATAACGGGTAATATTTGGATGATGGATACAATCCGGATGGTTAAATAGATACCGGATCATTTGTCATCTGGTTGTCCGGAAATTTTGGCTATCTCAAGAAGACAGCATAGAGACATACTGTAGGATTTGGCTCAATTTGGCTCGTTTTAGCTCGACTCGACTCGAAACTCGAGTGAATTTCGAGTCGAGTTTCGAGTCGAGTTGGACAATATTTGTCGAGTCGAGTTGCCGAGTCGAGTTGAAAGATTTCTCTTACGAGTCGAGTCGAGTTTAGCGAAAACTCGACTCGAACTCGCTCGAATCCATCCCTAATTTTTTTTAAAAACTCCTTGCGCAAAGGAAATCTATTTAAAGTATCAACTTGCCGAAAATTAAATATTATTAATTGCTGGAAGGTAGTTCCATTCATATTGATTTCGACCCGCGTGCACTTGAAACAATTTCTGGGAGTCCTTTATTTCCTTTGGAGAATCCCCCATAGTAAAGTTTTGAAATACAAATTTTTGGATTCAGCAGGTTTGAAGTTTTTGAGAGTAGCATGCCGCCTCAGTTCTACTGTTGGAAATATCAAGCTTTGAGGTTGATTTTGTCACGCTTTCGGCAGCCTATAGCGCAAAAGCAAAGCATTAGTGCACCCTCGATAGTCTGTACTTTGCTTTTCTTATTTTCATGTCAGAAATCTCGTGAGGTGGTTTTGTCGGTGTTTTTTTGCAACACCCTATGTATAATATGTACCACTTAAATGAATCTTCTTTCCGTTTTTTATGTAACGATTTTGTCATCAACTACTCCATCATACATTTCAGTGGACTGCTTGAAAAATTAAATTACAATTTAATAACAAAAGCGTTTCCAATAGATTCCGAAACGGTTATTTCTACGATATTATCATGAAATATTCATGTGTGAAAGCAGAGTTCTATTGTTGTATTTGTTACTGGAATCCATATTGAAAAAATGTCTATTTTTATTTTTAAAAAAATTGCACGCAACTATTTTGCAACTGTATTTGTCATTATTCGATTCACATAATATTTCCCATTACGATAGCTTTAGCTATACAAAATTCTACAACTAAACATATTTTAAATGGTGCTTTATACTGTTTCTTTTTCACAGCTAAGAATAAATAACTCGCATTTAAATAAGCTTTCTCTACACTGCTATTTTAAACTGCTACTGTTAAAAGATATTTTCATATAGCAAGTACTGCTATTAGTGCTACAGAAAAATAACGGTTTGCCCATTCACAGAGCGAAATTTCTCTCAGTTGGGAGAAAGAAACAAATCCAGATTTATTACTTGCTTGTAGCTCTAGAGTTCATTGTGATTCAATTTGTGGTAAATAACATTCATTTATTATTTGAACCTAGAACAAACTGCAACAGAATTTCTGACAGCGGATTTTAAATGAAATATGAGTGCTGTAAATGATAGAACAAAGTCTACCACTATAACTCTATTCATTCATGATTCCAACATGGCGGAAATTAACAAAATAACAGATTTGTACAGACTATCTATGTATGTCTGTTTGTTACCTCGTAGAGCCTAAACTACGTGGGCGATTTTAACAAATGAGGTGGCGTTGGATTTGCCTTGATCCATACCTTTACCTTATCAACCTAGAGACTAGAGAGGTACCAATGCGGGAGGTTTGCCAAACTGGAAGGGGGAAATGCGGGAGATTGCGTGAGAAACGAAAAACATGAGATACAACACAGATGTTATTTCAAAAAGTACTATAAAAAACAGAGCGTACGGTAAAAAGTAATTTGAGTTTTCAGAGCAGGCCTTACTTGAAAATTTAAAATAAACTAACCGTTTTTAAAGTAATTGAAACAGTTTGCGATATGATTAGTAAATGTTTAGCAATTCTTCTACATACCATCAGGGTTTGATTTGAAGTCGGGAATGGTTGGGATTTCCCCTTTTTCTGTGAAAATCTTCCCTGGCTATTTTCCGAAATATCCCCCAAGCCGGTGATATGAACGGATATAAAATACGGTTTTTTACGTTCCGAGAAAAATTTCCCCCTCTCTGGAAATTGTTCAAGTCGGACACTGCATACCATACATCTACCACTATGTTGATAGGTAACAAGAATTGAAAAAAAAAAATAGATATCATCAGTTCAGTAACTAATTGAATACCGTACACCAAAAAATATATATATATATATTTTTAATGGCTACTGCGTTTCATTTGTGTCCATCGTTGTACAAATTGGTATTTTCTGGCAATCTTTAAATGCTCACTGGAAGGTTGTATACCGACTAATGTAGGGTTGTCATACGTCCCGGTTTTCAATGAAAGAATCAACTGTCCCGGAAAATGTATTCGAAACGTTTGTTTGTCCCGGCTTTTACTTTTGTGATTGAATTTATCCGTAGTTTTCTTGACGTGGAAATTGTATATTCCATCATGAATGTCCAGTGAACAGAGGAACGAAATCATTTGTAGACCTACGTGTCAACAATTGAAGGAGTTATTAAATGTATATCGAATGACCTACTGTAGAGTTTTATGATTATGTAAGTCAGCAACAATATCAGGAGGTTATTGTTAATGTTATAGGATAGCTTAGGTTATGGATTTCATTATATCTGTAGGTAATATATGGTGTAACGTTATTTCCTTCAATATGCTATCTCAATATATACAGCACGTTTATGAACTACACCAACAAACTTCGGGAGGTGATTCCTCGCATCAAAACAAGACGACTGACACGTTTTCGAAATCCGCACAGTTTCGGAGCTACAGCATGCCGAAAGCGTCGGAAGATAAACTTTAGCACTTCACAGGATGGAGAGATAATAGGCATGTTTACCTAGGGCAGCTCAAAACATCGAATGTCAAGTTGACTGAGGAAATTAACAGAAGATGCAAAATGGCGAGGAGTTCGTTTGAAAGACTACACTTTATTTTCAAAAGCAAACTAAAGCGTAAAGTTTATAATCAATGTGTCTTACCTGTGATGATGTACGGCTGTGAAACGTGCACACTGAATGCGCAAACGACTTAAAGATTAAGAGTCACACAAAGAGCAATGGAAAGATGCATGCTAGGAATAACTAGGAGGGACAGGAAGACAAATGAATGCATTCGCTCACAAACGAATGTGGAAGATATAATCGAGACTGCGAAGAAGATGAAGTGGAGATGTGCCGGTCACATAGCTAGACGAACAGATGGTAAATGGATGGCAAATGTACAACACTGGATTCTTAGAGAAAAGAAACGGCCGAGACAACGTCCAAATGCTAGATGGGTAGATGAAATCAAGCGTTTTTCAGGATCTACATGGATGAGGATAGCAGGAGACCGAAATATGTCGAAAGAAAAGAGAAATGCCTTCATCCAGCAATGGATGGAAAAAGGCTGAATATGATGATGTAAATGATGTCCGAAATGTCGCGGTGTTCATTTACAAAATCTGGTAAACCTAGGCGAATGGTAAGAACCCATGGAAACCTCTCTCTCTCTCATAGAGTTTTCTGTTTATACCAAGCAAGTCATGTTATCGAGTTGCTACCATCAGCTTATCTTGCAATGCTGCCAATCCGTCAACATTTTTCGTTTTTACTTCACTTTACAGCGCGAGCTTTAAATTTTGAATTTTTTTCAAAATGCATGAGTTTGAAGTTTCTTTGTTTCTTGCGTGAATTCATGCTTCAATGTGTGTGACTCATGCATTTTGCGTGAGTTTACTGGTCTGCCAATGTAGGCTAGGTAGGTTTTTTTCATGTACAAGTGTATCTTTACACTTGATTTGCAAACGTATGTGTAAATTTACTTGTGTTATTCCTATTTTCCTCCACCCGACACTGAAATCTGATTATGTGAATGAATCTGAATTCGTAGTGAAAATGAATAGCAACAGTAATTTTGAAATTGTTATTCAAATAGAAAGAGAAATAAAAAAGTTAAAAAAAAACCTAGAGCACTAAGGGTAAAGAAAAAAATCAATTGTTATTTTCCTTTCCACTAATCCACTGTTTTTGTTGCCAATGCCCATCGCTAGATGGAGGTGGAAGGGATGATTGATATCACATAATTATACGACCTTTGTTCTCAATCTCAAGTCCTGAAAATCTCTTCCTGTCTGAAGCCAGCTTATAGATCACCTTTCTGTAACGAAGAATACAAATTACAAACAAAATAAATAACTTAACTTACTAAAATACTCAAACAATGGAATCTTTTGAAAGGCGTTAGGGAATCTCAAAAGAGACTCAACCACCCTTCACAAAAATAATATATTCATTTGATATACACTTATTGGGACAAAATTATGTTGAACGAAACCCTGAACTTGGATCTCATAACCTTACCTCATACAATCTTTCGTAACTGTTTGTAAGTTTTATTAGTATAATTTAAAACATGACTAATACACTGTTTCCTGTTAAAGTATTACTCACGGACGTACAAGCGAAATATTTCCCTGTATCACAACTTGTTGTTTCCATTTTGACTCTCAGCAGTTACGTGGACACAAGATTCTTTACGGTTGTGCTGACATCTGGTAGACATCTAGACAAGTATGAAATTCTCTTCTGGGGAATTACTTCTGTTTGGAAATTGCTTTCTTCGCTTGAGATTATCCTGCTGTGAAAGACTGAAACATTTCACACAGCATGCTTCTTCTATTCCATTAATCTATATTTAGAAATAATCAAATGGAAAAAGGATAACATTTAACGATGCAAAATTTCTAAAACAATTTGTTGAAAAAAATGTTTTCTCTTTTTTTTTTTAAGAAAACTTTCGTGCTACGTAAAAAAAAACGTTTTAATTTTTTTTTTAGTATTGGCGTCCACCTAACATCATTTGATCATGAAAGAAATAGTTATAAACTTATCATGTTCGTTCTTTTGGCAAATATACTTTTAGAAAAATAACACATTTATTGTAAAACTTGGTAAAATTGATTTTTATATGGGCCAGTCTAGTAACTTTGGACTTCGGCCTGTCAGGATTCGCCTTTAGCTGTTAAAATTCACACCCATGCCCCTGCCGGGACTCGAACCCGGAACCTTCGAGCCGATGGTCGTGGAAGAGGTTGATTGATTGAAATGCTATTAAGTTCCTAAACGAAATGGTAAGCTTCTAAGGACGGCACTTACAGTTTTAACGTGGGCTCCGAACCACTTGTGTACCCACAAGGAATCAAACCGGAGATTCCTTGATTACAAGGCAGCGAGCATTTTCACTCACCCACGGGAGACACCCGTTCAAGAGACGAAGTAGTCTACCTGCATTTTCACAAACTTTACATTTCATACCTTCCAAAGTCAATTTGCTCTGTTAAGTTAGGTAAGAGCTAATTTAAGTTCAAGTTCCATTAAAATAGAAAATAAACTTTGGAAGATATGAAATGAAATGTAAAGGTTGTGAAAATGCAGTTATGCCACTTCGTCTTTTGAACGATGATATATCCAACAGATTCCAACTTGCACAGTCAGTGTTTGTTATACGAAGTACTGTATAAATAATTGAATGTGTTGCATCTAAATACTTCATTATAATCATAAAAAGAAAACAAATATATTTTACGAGAAAATAGCTACATACTTGCTTTGACGAGTTTCTCATCCATATGATAAACCTGTTTGAACTGTGAACAGCCTTAAGGAAAAGTAGGAGAATGGTGTAAGTACCTACTAATAGCCTACTTTATTTTGTAAGTTATTTACATATATTACATTATATTCTATGAAAATAAGTTCATAATTAAATACAATGCTTTCTCTCGTTTTTCAATACTTCTACAATTATTTTACATGTAGATAACCCAAGGATTAAAACATTTTTGAGATAACCTTACGAATGTCACCGTATTTAATGCATTTCAAGGAACTGCAATAAATATAAAAAAGCTTTTGTATATCGTTTTTTTTAAAAATATGTATCATGGTTAGACAAACTTAATTGTAAGCTACTGTGGATGTATGCCAATCTAAATTCTAATATAGGCCTAGTGCTAACGTAAGAGTAGGCCTAATTCTGAAAACTTGTAAATAATTCTCTTGGTTATTAGATAATTAGAAAATATTCGAAATATTGAATTCAGAGAATTATGAATAAGAATTATATTTTCTTTTTAAATATGAAATTACATTTCATTTTCTGTATTCCGCCATTCTCTTCATAGCAGTAGTGTTACAGAAAATGAAGTACGTTATAAATTACTATCACTTTACATCTGCAATCAAATGATGATCCGATCGTTGTTACACATTCGATTATATTTTCGCTAGCCCAGTTTCATGGTTACTATTTAGAGAAGGGATAAAGCATAAGTGTGGGTGGGGGGTTTCACTAACCTTCGTGAAGAATTTAAGGTATCATTAGTTAATGAATTTATTATATTTCAAACTTCTGAAAGTTAATGATTCTTCAGCTTCTAACGAAGAGAAAAACAATTTTTCCTGTCTCTTTCGAAAATTTCAGTTTTGTAATTCTTCCCGCTCATGAGCTCCCTGCTTCTTTTTATTTTCTGAACTTCGATACAGTTCGGTGCCATTTAGAATGTCTACTTTAGTTTAGTTTATTGGCTTCTTTTACATGGCGAAGTTAAGGCTGAAAGAGCCTTATCTACCTAGGGTTGCCACCTTTTAATGAATAAATTACGGGACACTTTTCAAAAAATACGGGATAATACCAAGAAATACGGGACAAATATGAAATAACCTAAAATTAAGAGCAATTTGTAAAACCCTCGATTACCATATGACTACACATACAAATTACACGTTTCACTTTCTCCCTTTAGGGTTGTTTCAACATTTTCTTTCAGAATCTGCCATGTTGGCAATTGATTCCAAAGGTTAAGAGGCACAAAATATATCAGAAACACTAACACCTTCTCTAAAATAAACTATAACACCAGACACACAAAACGTCTTGCTTGCTTGATATGGGACAACGTCTTGTGTGAATTTACCACTCTTAATATGGGACAACCACTCATAATACGGGACGCGTAATTTTGACCTAAAATACGGGACATGTGGCAACCCTATATCTACCACTTGACAATGCTACAATATTCTATACAAGAACAAAATACCGAAATAATAATAATGAAAAAATACACCTACACAATAAGTACACACACACATATAATTACAGTTAATAGAAACACATGTACACATGATTTTTAAAAAAATATTATGACAATATTAGTAATAACGATAATCCCAATAATAATAATAATACAAATTAAAGTTTCAAAAATAGATAGAGATAATTTTGTTATGTATATATAAACAAATGAAAGCTGTCAGGTGGAGTTTGGGAGTTTAATCCATTCTTGTCAATAGATATTTTTCCATCGACTTCCTGAACTGTTCCAAATATGAATAGAGGTAACTGTGAAGGATTTGTTAAAGAAGTTAGAGTTATGTTGGGGGATAGATAATAACATGTTGGTTCCTGATCTTGTATTGTGTCCATGACGGACATTAGGAGATTGAAAATGTTGAAAAATATAACTGGGCTTTTTAGAACGTATTGTTTTAAATAAAGTACTGCTGTGAGCGAAGCTGTCGCTTGTCTAATTTTAGAAAAGATAGCTTTTGATAGAAAGGTGTTAAATGGTTTCAATATTTCAGGTTAAAGATAAATCTTACACATGAATTCTGAATCCTCTGAAGGCAGTGAGCCAACTCATCGCCAATGTCGGAAAGTACTACGTCACAGTAATCAACATGTGGGAAATCAAGTGTTTGTGCCAAAGTAGTTTTAACAGCTGTTGGAAGCATATGTTTTAACCTATTTAGAGAGTAGAGTGACCAGAACGCTTTTCTGCAAACCTTATTGATATGAGCCTTCCATTCTAGGTGTCGGTCTAGTGTGAGGCCAAGGTTGTTTACCGTGGAGGAAAATGGTACGGTCGTGTTATTTACAGTAATACTGGGTATGATAGAATAGTCAGGAAGTGATGTTGATCTCTTTGAAGAAATGATTATACATTGAGATTTTAGCGGGTTAATGCTGAGTCCATTTAGTGCTGCCCAGTCCGTAATTCTAGTAAGATCATCGTTAACACTATTGATGATCACTGTTAATTCACGCCAATCGCATGACGTATACATCTCGAAATCGTCTGCATATAGATGGTGTTTGCAATGTTTTAATGCATTAGGAAGGTCATTTACATATAAACAGAACAGGAGAGGTGCGAGAACTGTCTCCTGTGGGACTCCTCTTGAGAGATGATGCAAAGATGATTGTGAACCAGAAAAACTTGCTGGCGTCCTTTAAGATAGTTTTGCACCCATTTAACAGCATGCTCAGAGAAGTTGAAGAAAGAAGATAATTTAGTAAACGGAGTTTTATGTACGACAGACTGAAACTCTTTAGAAAAATCCAAAAGAGTGAGATTTATACCTGACGTCTACTTATAGACGCACCTAAAAATATTTTCAGAACGATCCAACTCCAAAGTCGGTCTGGGTAGAAGTCAGATCGTGGGACCCATTCCTTTCAGGGCTGGAATATTTAAAACAAAATGTTTTAAACCTGTTATAAACGGAGGTAATTGTTTTAAACATTTTGTTTAAAACAGTTAGAATATTTGCTTTAAACTATGTTTTTTTAAGCCGTGTTTAAAACATGTATTTTTTTTTTGAAGAAAAATATTATATTTTAGATTACGAATTGCTTTCGCCAGATGAAATTTGTCCCGTGTAAAAGCTAGTTTCTAAAATAATTAGTATTTTGGTTCCTCAAGCCTACAGACGGAGACATAAAATGCGTTGTTTTGATTTATGCTTTATCGGTTAAATGCTAGAAGCTGGTAATATTAATTCGCTATCAATAACATGAAAGAAGAGGTTCATATTTTAATTCTTCCTTTCTTAATTTATTGTGAGAAATTGCTAGGAAAAGAAAATTTTCATGGTCATGTATTTGCTTCTATCATTACATTACTCTACCTCGTTTTTATATTCATGAGAAAAGGGACAGTAGTGAGTAACTGTGCATATTTCGTATGAGGCGCTTGGAGTTCATGTAGGGTGGTAGAACTTATTAGATACTCTTCCTCTTTGTTGTTCGCTTATAAACTTATTAATCATTATGAATGAGTTGTAAAAAGATAACCGAGATGGTTTTGAAACGTTCCATATTACAACAAGCTTTAAAGAATTTGGTGACTTTTTATTAATACGTAATGTCAATACTATTTATACGCTTTAATATCAACGTAAACAGAAGCAATTTAAACGTTAGAGCGTATTAATAAGCGATTCCTGAAGTCTAGGAAATATGCAGAAAATAAAAAATATGTAAGCGAAATTATAAATAATTAATATTTATATATTAACACGCTAGCGGCCATAATTTTGAAGATATTTGAACCAAATTTTTATATGTTGTTTCTAGGCTTAATAGCTC
>JAGDQP010033104.1:0-20872 GCA_022664845.1 Lepisma saccharinum
CATACAGAAACGCTATTCACCACTTATACTATTTCTTTCGATTCATTCCTGCTATCTCTTTTAAACAATACTCACAAATCAAATACCATCTGTATGTTAATGACACGCAGTCGGCAGACTGATTACGTCATAACATGGCGGCGCCCGATTAAGCGCAAGGCTGAGACTCTTTTGAAGCAAGTCTTTATTACTCTTGATAAATGCATCACAGAAATAAAAGAAAATGTTTTCCGTAGTCTACTTTAACAGAAGAATATTTTATTGCAATAAAAAAATACTACCGGATATGTCTATTGATCTATTGTTTCCAATAATCTTTATGACAATTTTGGGGAAAATAGTTTACACATCATGGTAGTAATTTCATAAATTTAATTTTAAATAATCGGTTGGGAACATTGACCAACACTACCAATCAAGATTGTCCCTGCGGCTCTGAGATAGTCTATCCGAGACCTCTCCAACGACACGTCAGCCACGTCTCTGCACCTTGTCGTTCATAGTATATTTTGTGGACACGGGTTGGCAACACTGACAACGGGGTGTTTGGTGATAGGACATTCACAGTATATTTCTGTTGTGTAAAATAATAATGTTTATGCCAGGTTTGATGCTGGTACGTTTAATATAATGGATGCAATTTGAAAAAATAAATTTGATACCTCTCTACCTTAAGCATCTTCCGACATCTTGTAGTTGCTGAGATTTAATTTCAGGAAACGTACGGGCTAATGGATTGAGCGGGATTATAAGGACCATATTTTCTATAGCTTTGCTATCAGTGAATCTAAAAGTGGCTAATAGTTACTTTCTATGTAAGAAAATGTGTTTGAAAAATAAATAATAAATTAAATAACATGAAGAAACAATGTGGTTCTTGACGTCTGAAAAAGCACGGTGGCGGCGCTCTGACTCCACTACACCCCTGGTTATAAGTATACTTGCAGGACGTACTTGTGTGAAAAGCATTGCCTCGATAAGCAGCCGAACATGTGGGATATTAAAAGAATAACGTTTTTCGTTGTCAAGAAAATTTTAAATCTGAAAATCGCACAATGTTGTATAGTGATCTCCTTTCAGTGATTCTGCCAGATCCCCCATTGGGGTGTTATCCCTCCAAATCAACAAGCACACACTCCCAACTTAAAAAGTCTGACTGCTAAGAATCGATAGAAACCCTCTAAAACTCCACTTACTCCCCTAACACTAGTTTAACACTTCCTTCAAATTGAGAATCCTGGCCATAGAGGTAGAATAGAATAGAGGGAGCTTGAGACTGCTTTATTGACGAGGGAAGTGAAGTCAATAGACAGAAGGGACGAAGCATTTCCACATTGGCTGGTCCCATATTTAGCGGCACTCTATACCGGTATTGCCTTCTCATTCTTTCTTATAGGAAGGTAAATTCATCAGTGATAAGCGCGCATGTCTATTGAAACTTCCAATATATATATCGTTGTTCGAAAAACATCTGTTTCGCTGCGAATTGACAATTGTAAAATACTTGATAATGTTCCAGATGTGATTGTGCATCGGGAATTTTCAGTCGCTATTTTTGTCTGTCGTTCTGTTTGTGCGTCGCGTTTTTTGTCTGTCGAGGATATTGCCTGTCACGGTTTTTGCGCGTCGCGGTTTTTGCCTGTCGCTGCTTTTGTATGTCGCTGATTTTGCCTGTCGCGGTTTTGGAGGCGCTGTTTTCTGAGTCGCGGTTTTTGTCTTTCGCTATTTTAACCCGTCGCTGTTTTTGTATGTTGGTATTTTGTACGCCGCAGTTTTTGTTTCGTTGTTTTGCCGTCGCTGTTTCGTCGGTACACCAAATATAAACGTAGCTTTTTAAAAAAGATTTTTATGAATTTTCACGAAACACGAAAGTGGTTATAATAATTCGCAAATTTTATATTATTTTTAGATATACGCATTCTTATACTTGTATTAACATTGGCCTATACATGTTTTAAGGGAAAGGGACAGCGATTCACTTTTGGAGAGGCAAAGGGGAAACGAAGAGGAAGAAAATGTAAATGTATCTCTGGAAGAGAAGGTTCAACCTTCCCTGTGTTTTCTTTCTTAATGTGTTTCCGTCGTTTCGGTTTTCATAAGTAAAAATCCCAAAGACAGTAACAAGAAAAATAATTAAAATTCTAGCGTTTAATGAACAGAATAAGTAGAATCCTTTCTTGCTAAGCAAACTTTAAGGAGATAGAAGAAGAGATTGCAGTAAAGATTCACTCGAATGAACATTGCAGAGAAGTAACAGCTCATTAAAATGCAACATTATTTGCTCAATTAGCAGCATAAAATGCCTTCCTGTATGTATTTTGTTTTGTTTTTGTTTTCTGTCTTGAAACCACAAGATGAAACTTATACAGAATTTGAAACACAAGTCTAACTTTATTCCCATTCCATCAAGAAGTTGCTTTCAGTAATAAGAAAAATTATCAGTATGCAAAATAATTTCTTATAACGTCGATAGATCTCAACAGAAACGAGTGTTCTTTTAATTTCAGAGAAGTTATTTATTCATGTGCAATCATGTCTTGTGAACAAAACAGGATACTCAACGAAGATGAGTTAATTTTACCCTGACCTATAATATATATTTTTCTGTCAACTGTTGTGCCAATTTGAATTAATAATGAAGCAACCTTCATTTTCGATTATTTATGCACGCGAATTAACAATTCGTATTTAAATATTGATCATACTTCTTCTATTTCCTTTTTTTTCGTTATTTGATGTGTTATAAAGTGTTACATTACAAAGTTGTAAATCGGTATTTCTTGTTCCCAAAATTGTTTAACTCAGGAAGCGACAAACTGTTCGTAGAATAGCGACAAGAATTGATAAAATAATCTAGTCATATATGAGCGGTTTGGGGCAAGAAGATAAAAAGCTATGCAAGCATTTGTTTCTAATTTGGACGGAAACAAAAGTCATATGAGTACTAAATCTGAAAATGTAATTATGAATACAAACTTTCTATATGCAGTCAATTATAACTTTTCAAACGAGAATTAAAGGTACTGTGAATATTTCAGAATATCTTGAACTCTGTTTTCATGTTACTTGAAGCTAGGAGCTATTGTGAAAGGCTTTTAAATTATTCAATCCGGGATGTCCATTTTCGTACAATAAGACCACAGTGGTCTGCACATGGTCTGTATTTTTTGGTCATTCTGTCTTAATTAAAAATAAATTTACAAATATTTTCATTTTGTCGATCCTAAATAGACTCTACAAGATATTAAATGTAATTAACTGAAAGAAGCACAAGTTTTGTTTCTAAATAGGAACGATGATTCTAATCACGAAAGCTTTTCTGACAACGAAAAAAGTGTGTTGATACTTGCTCTCATGTGACTATTTACATTATATTTCTATAACTAGTTGAATTGAAAACTTTTGGCTGATTTCGTGCTTGTCTCAGTAAATTACATACTACAGTACATACAATCTTTCTCAAATTTTGTGGTGCATGTCCCAAGAGGGATTCTTATTATTTCTTTTCGCACAGATCTACCTAAAATAATAGACGCTTGTTCTGAATCATTGGTTTATACCGTTTCCCCTAATTTCTAACTGATAAATATTCATTTCATTTACATGTGCTTTCAAGAATTCCAAGTAGTTTCTGTTTTGAAATGTAATGATTTTTTTACTTCAAATTACAGTTTTTATTTATAACATTTAACCAACATCATAAGAATAATCAAATCACCACGACTAAGATGGCTCCTTCCCAGGCCATGTAGCTCGAATGGGAGAAAAACTAAGATTATATTCCATTGTGGTTGATAAAACGGAGGGATAAAGACAGTTAGTAAGACCAGGACGTCGCGTCGTTGGGATGACAATATTAGATGGGATCTTTAAGAGGTAGATGTTCATGATAAAAACTGGTTTAATGTTGCCCAGAATAAAATCCAATGACGAACGTTTTTTATTGCGGCGATGAACTTGCGAGTTCCATAAGCCATAGAGTTAGTTATTTTACAAATTTAACCAGCTTTGGCTTAGGCCTCGATAGAGAAGAGAAGAGGATGCACACGTAGGAAGAAAGTTACCTAGGGCCTAGTTGAACGAACTATCCTGGCATTAACCTGGTGTGACTGGGATAAAACAGAAAAATCTCAGGCAGGATGGCTGGTCGCTTGCATGGATCCCATGACTGTCCGAACGCCAAGTCAACGTTCTACCGACTAAGCTACAGTCACACGGCAAATGTCTTTGCTGAATCCAGGATTTTAAACAGTTGTAACACGAGAATGCTGAGTGTTTTTCGAAATTATTGTTCCTTAGTCTATCCACAAATTTTCAATCGGTATTAAATACATATAAGAATATTCAACACTCTTTGATTCAATTTTGAAAAACAAACTATTGGGTTTTTGCTTTTTATGCGCAGACGCTTCTTAAAAACTATTCGGTGCACAGCAAATAATAATGTACTTCCTTTGAATAATTATACATTTCATTCATTCAAGGATTATTATACAAGACAACCAAAAACGGTCTTGACACTTTTGATAGTTCAGAGACAGAAAGATATACAGAAAACTTCACTCGCCGTTAGTCCTCAGAGTAATCTCCTTCGGCATCTAGAACCTATTGCCAACATTCGTGCAAGAGTGCTGTGCCAATGAAGGTAAAACTGGAGGTCTTGGACGCAAAGAAGGTCGTATGTGCCTGCCGCAAGCCTGCCTCATTGCCAAAGCATTTCTCACGAAGGCGCTTCTCCAAGGAATAGAAGAGGTAATAATCTGTGGAGCGAAAGGTTTCGGTAATACGGTGGATGTCACAGCGTCTCAAAGCCAAGTCACTGTTTAGTACCCTGGCCATTCGCCCACATGCGGCCTGGCATTGTTACCCACGGAACAGTACATTTTTGCGATACATCAATCATGGATCCTTCTGCTGCAGTGTATGTTGCCACACGTTCCAACTGCTGCGAGTACAGGATCGCAGCGATGGTTCGGCCCGATGATAGCATCTCTTAGTGCATCACTTGGCGACTAGTTCACTAGATACAGAACATGATCTTTCGTGGGTGGTCTTCTGGTGTGATTCACAGAATCCCATGGCGACAACCAATGTCTAGTACGCTTGGGAGTTTCATACAGTACCAACTTTTAGTCTCTGGTGATCTCTCTATCGAATATAAGTGAGTTGCGGTGGCGAGAAAGCGATGACAAACAGGCTGCCACTTGTTGGTCTTTGTCGGCTTCGTGTGGGATACCCAGTTGTTCAACTTGTACGCCTTCCCCATACTGTGCCAGTGAAGTCTGACTGTCTTCATCAGAAACCTGGAAGCATTCGGCAAACTCTCTACAATTTTGGTTGCTGTCCTGGTATAAGGTCACCTTCAGACCTCGCCATCCAGGGCCTGTGAACGCCCACTGCGGGCTTCATCACACTGGGACAAACCTCCCGACCTGATTTTGTGTAATCAATGCCTGGCTGTGCGTTCATTCACAACATTAACCCCAAAGGCATGACGTATTCGGCGACTTGATTCGGCTGCGAACAAGCCCATCGTATTTATAAACCAGTCAACCCCGAGAGAACTGCTTGGACACCTCCATTTGTCTTCACCACTATTCGAACTTCACTGCTTTGAGTGTGCCAAGCGTCTGTCTTGGTCACGGTAAATGTTCCCAGTCTGACTCCGATCACTTTTCCACCACCGACTGAAGCATTCACTTCCGTATCAGTGATCACGTATTCCCATGCGACGCAAAAATGGCACGACATTTTTTCGTTACCTAGTAGAAGTATGTTAAATGTAGTTCACACCTAATGATCATTTTGTCTATAATTCTGATTCATATATTTTCATTCAGTTAAGAATTTTCGAATAATTATGTTATATGTGCTCAATAATGTTTATTTGAAATATTCGCTTTGCATAATTTGTTTTTGAGATTTTCCCTTAATCCTAGATTTTCAAATATCTGTTTAGTGTGCAATAACATTTTTTAATTTTATTTGTCTTGAATTATCATTTCTCTATTGAAAATCTTTAAAGTAGAAGTGTTAGATCCATATTAAAATATTTAGCATCGTTTTTGAATTCTCATTGTTTTTTACATTTTACTCGGTTTAATGTTTCTATAAAACTGCCTAATATGCATCGAAAATATTATTTCAGTAATAGTGTTGCCGTATTCTGTTAGAATAGAATAGATTATCAACGAAATAATGAACATAAATATATGTGATATCCTCTTAATTTAATAGACTGTACAACACATCATTTAAAATTTGCTATACCGATTGGGCTTTTATAATGATTGCAAAGTTTCAAGATTGAACTCGTTTTTCATGATGGAAATAAGTCAGTAAGAAAAATGGCCCAAATACATGAAATACTATCAAAAGGTTACGTCGGCAAAGAATCACAACAGACGCCATCTGGAAAGGGTTCAAGTCTGTAAGTCCTGACATTCTTGACGATGGCAGTTAATTAGTGAATTTTTGCAGTTTGTGGGACGAGACCTTTCATATACACTATAACTTTTCTCTAAAGGCGAGGGGAACTTGTGCGTTAGACGAGAACGTTGAACTTGAAAGAATAAAAGAGCTATGAATAACTTCCTAACATAGTGTTATCACAATACATGTTGTATGTCGCATGAAATTACACAAGCTACTTGAAATATAAACCTCATAGTTATACAAGAACTATAACAAAATATGTTTTCTAACCCATTGGGATTCCCTCATGAGAAGTTTTCGCAATTTTTATTCTTCAGTAAATGTCTTCTTTTTTTTAACTTGCTAGTGAAGAAATGTTTACATTAAAAATATTGAAGAGTAGGGTCGAGCTGACGTCATTAATTTTTACCCCTAACTTAACATATATTGTGGGTATGTTAAGGTGTCCATTCGTCCCTGATTTTCGGGGGCAATCTCCGAAATAGCACTTCCGTCCCCTGATGTTTTGGTCCCCGATGTTGTCCCAGATATCCAGAAAATGATAAATATTATGAATGCTTCAAAAAATATTTGGAAGCAAATTCCAGTTCCAATGGCAAAAAGCACGTATCTGAAAACTACTTGCTTCCGAGTCTCAAAGGCAAAAACATTCCAATCCCCACAATAACCTAAAATGATTACTGAGCTATTGTTCTGGCAGCAGTGTTCTATGGAGAGATTATTTTCTTTCATGAACTAGATATGGGCCCATATTGTACTTGTAAAAATTACAAACTACATTTGTGCAGTTTTAGCAAAAATATGTTATGGCATTGGTGTGTATATGGCGCTCCTTGGTACTAGCTCCACTTCTCTCTGTTCTTCTTTCCTATTATGTGAACACCCCTTCGGCAAAACGTTGCTTCGTTTTCAATGTGTGAAGTTTTTGTACAACTGCCTTTGATTTGTGATATGTAAGTACTTTATTTTCCACCTTATTTTACCGTCTTACTATCTTGATTATACTAAGGATGATTTTATGTCCAAATATCTAGTGAAAGTGTGAATTTTAGTTTGTGATTTTTCTTAGGATACAACCTAAGTACAATTCCATTCCTGTCTATTCAAATGTAACCTATTATACATTTTTCAGCGTTTAACGTACATGCAGAAAATTTAACATGACTACTTCTAGATATTCTACAAAAGCGACTATTAAACGGTATAATAATGATAATAATAATAATAACATTGTATTTACTAACTTAAGTCAAACTATGTGTGAGTTACAAAGGTGTATGAATAATAAATCGCAATGTGATGTTGTATACTTCGATTCATGATTCATGATCTAGCAAAAGCTTTCGATAGTGTAAACCATTCTTTATTGATATGTAAACTATGTAACTTAGGATTATTTCCTGCCTACATGGCATGGATCTTCAGTTATTTAAAAATAGAATATTTCAAGTTAAGCTTGGAAATTGTGTATCACAGTAAATTAAAATAGCTAACGCTATCCCTCAAGGGTCTCTTCTGGGACCACTTTTATTCAACGTTTTCATAAACTACATTTGTACAAGGGCAATTCATACGACTCTGATATTATATACAGATGACCTAGAACTACTTGGGGCCATCAATAATAACGTCGATGTTAATGATGTGCAAGTTGATATAAATAAAATAGATGAGTGATGAGAAGAAAATAGAATGAAACCGAATATCAAGAAAACCAATTTTGTTAGATATACGAATAATACCAATTGCATTGTAAGTAGATATAAAATTAAGGGACAGGACCAACTTGACTTTACTTATGATCTTGGTGTGCAACTCGATAATAAATTGAAATTCAACTATCGTATCGACAAAATATTAAGATAAGCTAGGTACTTCATAGGATTTATTTTTCATGAATTGAGTGATTTCAGAAAAGTACAAACTTAGATAACACTGTATAAGACACTAGACCAAATCTTTAATATGGAATCCCATCTAATGGAACAATCGGTAAGATTTAGATTGTTCAGGATCTCGGTGTCATTTTTGAAGAAAATATACGTTTCAGGCAGCATATGATGTGATGAAAAAAAATAATCGGATATATTTTTAGCGAATGAAATGAGTTAGTAAAAGAACCAACTGCTGTACTTTTGTACAAGATATTGGTATGAGTTAGACTAGAGTTTGCGGTACTTATATGGTATCCCCACACCAAATTTGATATAGATAGAATAGATACAATACAAAATGTTTCATAAGAATGTTATGTATGACATAAAACTAAAGAATATTATTATACCCATGATTACGAATATTGCTGTACAATTTACGAACTAGAACCTTTGTATATAAAATTAAAAATTATGGACAAAGACTTTGTAGAAATTATTTTAAAGAATAGGATCAGTAGTAGTTAACTACTCGAAAATATCAGGATACGAGTACTCAAGCATTATATTAGAAATTTCAGTATTTTAGAAATCAAAGGAAAAATCTATGGGATTTCTACCTAGAGTATTATAGAATTACAATAAGTTAAAACTACTTTTACTTTGTGTTATATTGATTAACTCATCATGGCAGTGTTGTGTATTTCTTTAATTCCTTGCTTTGAATTATATTTTTACATCATTATCATTTTTAACATACATTCATGTATCCTCTGAACGCTATATATATCTTATATTATTCTGTATTTAATTTTTCTGTATTTTTCTGTATTCCTAACCATGTTATATTAGTTTATCAAGCTGTTAATAGCACGTAAATAAATAAATAAATACTTTATCATTATTATCATTCACTCAAATTCAATACGTGGGAAAGTTATTTGCACAAATTTCTTAAGTACATAACAGAGAAAAACAGAGAAATTAGAAATTTATACTGCAGAATTGTGGATACTTGCCCCAGCGAGACCGAGGTTGAAATGTCGACAAAGAAACATAAAAATTTCAAATAACCAGGAATACACAATATTTCAGCCGAATAAATTAACGCGAGATTAACGACACTAAGCAAGGAACTGCATAAATTGATAATTGCTATGTGGAAAAGGAAAAAGCTCCCAAAACAATGGAACACCTCAATAATAGTGCCGGTTTATAAAAGAGCGACTATAATCTAGTTACTACCAACATGTTACAAAGTATTGAGTAATATGCTGCTAACTCGCCTAAGTGTATGCGTAGATGAAATAATTAGAGATCACCAATATGGATTTAGAAGAAGTAGATTCACGTTGAACCAGGTTTTCACCTTGATACAAATCTTGGAGAAGAAATGGGAATACAATGGGATTGTTTACCAGCTATTCATTGATTTTAAGAAGGCTTAAGATTCTATCAAAAGGGAAAAGCTATACAATATCCTGATACAATTTGGAATTTCAGAAAAACTTGTTCAACTGGCTTCTGCGAAACCATAAGCAAAGTGCGGATAGGTAATAATGTGCACTACAAAGTAACACTGAGATCTTAGTAGAAGCGTACGATGAGATAGGTATAAAAGTTAACGTAGAGATAACAAACCGAAACATTGAGAATGAAGGAAATAAAGGAAATGGATGCGTAACAATTAAGGATGAGAACATAGAGAAAGTGAACAAATTTAAGCATAAGGAGGTCACGGAAGAAATAAAACAACGCTTAGAATTGTCTCTATTCAGTAACGAAACTCCTAATATCGCGATTAATATCAAGGAAGTTAAAATATATATATAACGGTCATTCTGCCGGTAATACGCGTACTATATGGTTGCGAAAGTTTGAGTACGACCCTTCGCAGATGAACCTAAAATTGGGTGTGTTTGAGAATAAGATTTTGTTAGTATAAGTAATCTTGTCGGTACTCTTGATCAATAAAATAATTATTCCGTTCTAAGCTTACTATTTATTCAAGTTCCCAAATTAGCAGATAATCTCGCAAAGTAAATCCGAACATAAATACATCATAGTATTTCCATAGTACGATAATAATTATAATATTTGTCCAAGCATTGTTGAACATTACATATTTCCCTAACAATCACCCCTTTTGCCGAGAAAAATGAAAGAATATATTTCATAATAGGCGTCAGAGCTCTCTCAAAGCTGTAGGTATCCATCTGCAACCATTCTATCCAAATCTTCCTTCTTGGAGCCAAATGTATATCATTCATATAGCCTAACTTGGTTACTATTCATTCGAGCTGTAGTTCGGTGGGGTTCAATTTAAGTTCACATAGAGACGGAGATGGTTGAACAAAGGCAGTCACTGACGCCTGCTGTGGACTTTCTATTTTGCCATTATTATCCTCCAAACTTGTCAGTGGATCCGGGTCCTCAACATGGGAAACGGTCGACATTAAACTCTAGTCCTTCACATTTAAAATTACTTCAATCACTTGATTTTTCTTCACCTGATTAACCTTACTTCTTTCAATACACACATTATGTCCACCAGAAGATCTATTTTGCATATCACGCTTCTTTTGAAAGCTGCAATTTTGAAAATGATTTTTCTTGCCGCAATATGAACATTGTTTTCCAAACGCTGGACAACGGCTATGCTTAGAAGCACAAAATCGACACGTAACCATTCGCAAATCCTCGTTTTCATATGTACGTCGACTAGATTGCCTTGAAACACCTTGTCTTGCCCAATTTACTTCTGAATTCTCACCCTTATAGTTCTTAAATTTATTGTATCTTCGCATACAACAGGAAGTGCAGTGATTCCTTTTAAAAGTTGTCCATAGTCAGCATTTCAGTTCCTCATATCATTTGACTCAAAATTAATTATATCCTTTGTCATTTTCATCTTCGGTTGATATTTGTGCCTCGAGGATAATAAATGTATTGCTTTGTTTAGCGTTAAGTTCTGTTGTTGCAGTAAAATGTACTGATCTTCAACGTTTACCAAACACAGTACAAATTGTTCTAATACAATCGTTCTATATTCTGCACCAAAACGACATTCACCCGCTTAAACTTTCAATATAGCAGCAAATTGTATCAGAGATTGATTCTGCGCTTGCGTTAACATGTAAAAGATGAATCGATCCTCATTTATGCTATGTCTTCTTAGTTTGTCAAATTGATGATCTTGTACTTTCCTTATTCTTCGTGAGTTCAGATCTTGTTTCCTCGTCGCCATTGTTAGTATAAGTAAGGCTTTAATCGTATATACATCTCTAATCAATATTCAAAGACCAATATTAATATTCCTACCTATTTATTAGAATTCCAAAGAATATAATACATGTGATATTCACAATCCGAAGTGGTAGTCAAGACAACATCATATTATTATTATACATCATTCATATTCCATTATTATCCCCAACAACAACTCCTTTTCCTGGAAAACCGAAATTTCCTTACATAAAACCTTCTAAATCAATCACATGTTTATGGAATTCCATTTCTACAAGAATCACCATTCATAACATCCATTGTCGAATAGACTTAATCAAAATTCAATATATCCAGTGTCGCATAGACTCGTCAAAATTCTTTATATCCAATGTCGCATAGACTCAATATATCCAGTCATCATAATCCATAGTCATCATCATCCATAACCACTTCTCCAGGGCGTACTCGTATTTGCTAATAATCTCATAAGTTGTTGAATTCAAAATTTCTATACGAAAAATGATTGACTCTGGTTGGAATATGTCGTAATTCAACTTTTGGAATAATATTTTCTCTGCTTGCAATCCTGGACAGTGTAAAGTACTTGCTGCAACTAGGTGGTTACATCTAGAGTCAATCTTATTTTCATAGCGATCACAAAAATGAGACGTTACTGTAGTATTGGCTATCTTACTTAACAAATCCTCTTTAGTTGGAAGTTCCGAACATGTCTGGTTTGCGTGAGTTCAAGTTTACCATCTTAAGCTCGTGTTTCAGATTCAGTTTCCTAGTACCTGTATCCTGTTCAGATATCTAGTTGACCTCGATGGATTCGAAGTTATCTTGTCGCCAATTGTTAGTATAAGTAATCTTGTCGGTAGTCTTGGTCAATAAAAATAGTTATTCGGTTCTAAGTTTGCTCTTTATTCAAATTCCAAAATGGCATATAATCTCGCAAAGTAAATCCGAACATAAACATAACATAGTATTTCCATAGTACAATTATCATTATAATATTTGTCCAAGCATTGTTGAACATTACATATTTCCCTAACAGGTTTTGAGAAAGATATACGGGCCGAAACGGGACTAGATGACTGGAAAATAAAGAAGACTGCATAATTAAGAACTCCACGCACTGTACGACTCATCAGATGTTATAAGAAAATAAAATAATCACGACGCCGAGATTGTCGGTGGATTAGAAAGCCGGAGGGAAAGAGACCGCTGGGAAGACTGAGATGACGTTGGGAGGACAATATTAGAAGGGATCTTCGAGAAGTAGGTGTTTGTGATGAAAACTGATTTTATCTTACCCAGGATGGAATCCTATGGCGAACGTGTTACTGCGGCGATGAACTTGCACTGCTGAATTGCAGTTAGTAGAGGGATCCACAAAGGCTAGGGGAAGATAATCCCGAACAGAAATTTCATAATGAAAGGAAGCAGCTTTACAATTACCATTCTAAAGCTGAAGATGAATGACATCGGTAAGGCTCAGAGACGAACAGATCACATTTTGAATGTCTGCCTTGACTACGAGGTCGTAGAGCTGACAACTATACACAACTAAATATTGTCAAGGAATAATAACATGTAGTTAATGGATTCTCCAGGGGTAAAATATTTGGGAGATAAACTAGTCCCTCATTCGGATCCCCGGGTGGGGCCTGCTTGAGGGGGGCTCCAAGAACAGGATTAAAGAAGATGTTAGAATAGGAACGTGGAACATACGAATGTTATGCTAAACGGGCGCTCTTCAGGTGGCGGTACGAGATACCGAGAAGTACGAGCTGGACATACAAGAAGTCCGCTGGGAGGATGAAGATAGCATCTGTCAGGGCAAATATACTCTGTACTACGGGGAAACACAAGCCTTCCGGCTGTTCAGTATATAGAGTAAAGGCCGCTTTAGACGATACAATTTTTGGTACGATGAATCTTAGCGAAAGCAGTGTGCCAGCGTAAAAAGAACAAAAGTTATGGATTCATACCATAGCATCTTGCCCTATTGTGGCAATCTTGCTTTCACACTCTGGCACTACTGCTAATCGTAAGATTCATCGTAGCATAAATGCTGTCGTCTAAAGCGACCTTTAGTAAACGAAAGACTATCGTACTTACGATACGCACTCGATGGGTCAACTCGATTTCAATAAATGTCTATGCTCTGCTAATGATAACGATAAAGATACATTTTACGATGAGCTAGAAAATTTGTTTAACCGATTACCAAAGTAAAACAAGAAAATTCTGTTGGGTGATTTCAACGCTAATGTAGGTAGGGAGGAAAAATATATACGTACCTACTATAGACAAATACAGTCTTAACGAAATCGGCAGCAACAATGGAAAAAGACATAAGTTTCGCGATTAAGAAAAATCTACTAGTAAAGAGCACATACTTTGAGCACAAAGACATATACTAATATACATGTGTATCTCCGGTGGCAAAACTCTCAACCAGATCGATGAAGACACACCAACATAATGGATTTAGGTCTTACAGAGGAGCGGAAGGTGAAACCGACCATCAGTTAGTGATCACAAAGGTGAGGGAAAGTTATGCATGGCGAATAGAGAAAGCAAAGGATCGAAACAACTGAAATTCGAAGTTAAACAACTTTGCTGAAAAAGCTGTCATGTTATGGAGGACTAAAGTCTTACGTCAAATCCGGTAGTTTGCCTTGGTGACCCGCCATGTTACAGTCTAAACAAAAGGGTGTTTAGCAGTAGGTTTTGTAGTGTTCGGTATTCAACAACTCGTTATGATGTTGTGCTTTGTGCTAGGTTGTCATTATTACAATGAAAGGGACACGTGTTGCTTGTTATTTGTTTCCCAAGGACTGAAACTAGAAAATGAAGCGGAAGCAGCCAGTTATGTAAGTAAGCAAATTTCACACAATGCCATTAAACGCAATTTTGAATGCGTTGATATTATTATGAGGATAGTTCATCGTTGATTGCTGAGTTCTTGATTTAAAAAGTTCATGCTTAAACTGAAGCTGCTAATTCGGTTATAGTTAAGGACACACACTTAAGATAAATACGAGTGTTAAAATGAAACCCTTGTACTCTATGTACAGTTGCGCAAATTAATATTCTGGGTAAAGTATACAAGGTATAGCATAAATGACGATTTCGAAAGATAATAGTACTTTTGTATGTTTCATAAAAACATAAATTACCTGAATAAAAATTAGGTACTCATCTCAACTTATTATATTTACTGTTCATATATCCTTTTTCGCACTTCCCTTCGTATATATGCATTGAATCTCGGCCATATGTAAGCAAAAGTACATGTTCGGACTCCACAGTCAAAATCGTACACATATAGACGGATCAACCTTCTGTAGTGTTTTTCAAATCTATTGCTGCTTCATCTTGAGAACCCGAGGCTGTGTTCAGAGTTTCTTTACTCTCCCCCCTTCTGTCAATGACCTTCGGAAAATGTTACAGGGAAGCTCCACACACCATTGTTACCCGTATACATTTACAGGGTCAGTAGTATACATTTACTAGTTTAAATGTTTAGCATAGCTAAAAAAAGCTTTAACTTTGGAAGAAACAGTACGTGAAATTGAGAATGGAAGATGTAAAATTTATTTTTGTCGTGAATTTAGTCAGATTAATTTTACTGTTCCGTGGAATTTAATACAGTACTCTATTTTACGTTATGTCATCTTTTACCATCTTACACGGCTGAACTTTAATAAAGTACTGTACTTTATGTTGTATATCGACTTTGAACTGTTAATGCCAGGTTTTCAAGTGAATATAATACAATCTAAACTAGGCTTAATTAAGTTTGTTCAACATAATTTTTCTTCTTACTCAACTGATAGCATAAAAATCGGTTACAACGACACATGGTTTCAACGACACTATTTTTCAGGTCCCGTCGATGTCGTTATAACCGAGTTCTACTGTATGTGTTGTAGATATATGAAATTGTACGTCTTTCAGTAAGTCCTGAATTGCTGTCGCGTGTATACGACAACAGGTGTTGTAACTTCATAATTTGGTTGAAGTTGATAAATTGATGCCAAAAACCAACAAACTATCTTGTTTTTCGAAACCTGAAGCTCAGACCTTCCTCCCACAAGCTTGACGGAAATTGTATGTCAACAATCTCCCAGTTGGTAGAATATTTGATTTAGGAATTCCTATTCTCCTACGAGCTTGATGAAGATTGTATTGCCAATAATCTCCCACTTTGGTATTACACTTGGCGGAGGGATGCGCTCCCTCCCACCAGCTTGGTGGAGATCGTATTGCCGACGAAATCCCACTTGGTCACTTAGCGGAGATTCTGTTAACGAGAATCTCCCACGGGGTAAACATTGGAGGAGGTGTTCAGAAATAGTTCCCACACGATATCTCTCTAGTTAGGTCACCACAGCAGTGTAAACTCGCTACCAGGGAGTACGGAGGGATCATGCATCAAAGATAGTTGTGTATCAGGCACTGCGTAAGTATGGTCGGTCGGTCTCTTGTGCATCATAACCTCCCGAATTCCCTAATACTACGCCAATTCTCTACCACTGAGCTACGGCGGCTCGGTACTCTAAATTTCCATCTGTTGGTCAGAAAAATTATAATCACTTGGTTCTGAAATCTGAGTAACTGAAGATTGTGTTACGTTACCTACAATTCAACTGTAAGGTGATCCTATGATTGTAGCTCTTTCAACGCAAAACGAATTCTTTTTTTTTTAAACTCATTTATTACACTCGTTGAATACGTACGAAATGTCTTGCTTTTAAAGAATTTTGTGTTTAACTCTATTAATTTGGTTACTCTGGTACAAATACTGTACTTATTTAAGTGTGCCGAAAAGATATATTTTTTTTTATGAATAAGTTCCAAGATATCCCCACTTATCTAGATTTTACATGGATATTTATTAATCAGTAAAATTATTTGACTACAATTCTTACAAGTTTAACTCCTCGAAAATCGTATAACTACTGGTTATAACGTAATACTAACACTGTTTCTAATAAAGCAGAATACTTATAAGAGAATCAAGTTGCAGAACATATGACAAGATAGTTTAAGAAAGGACCCTTCTTCTTAGTTACTTGGAAGAATCAATAAGGGTATTTGCCCTAGCATGGAGCTCTTGATAAGTAGGTAAGCGTTAGCAAAATTTGTACTTTTGATAAACGTCGGTTTCGTATTGAAATTTTCTTGAACGTCAATGCAATAAAAATCATATTCGAAATTATAAACATCGGTGAGATTATACACAGTTCCCCCATGTCGATATACAGAGTTGAAAAAATATGAATTTAGTTTTATATAAATCTTAATTTGCATTTATTATACTGGACAGTAATTAATTAAATTTTAACTTTACTCAAGGGAAAAAAGTAGAAAAGACATTTGTTTGCTGTTGAAGCTTTGAAACCAACCAATTACCATTTTCCTGTGATAGCAAACCTGTTCATTTATCCGCTTCCTCCCATATCCTCTTAGCAGTCTGCTCTCAATCATGCTATCATGCGTGATAGAGTTTTTATTTTCGTTCTTTTACTCCTTCTGAAGCCACATAAGGCATTCCACAGGATGAAATTTGAAACGCAATTAACATGTAAATAGGTTTATTAGTTAGAGACAAACTCCCTTCCTGTGATGTGCATCGTATGTATTTACAAGCTGGGAGATTGGCTTTCTCTGTATTGCATATATATTCACACACACAAACACATATTTAAAAAAATAGAAGCTAGCTTCTAAGTAACAGTACACGATGTACAGTTGGTAGAGAGAAGTTTCAAACAAATATGTTCTGTGGAACATCAGGACGGGTAAGCCATACACACTATGCCGTTATCTACAATAATTGAAACAATCACATATCAAAAGTCTGCATGATAAAAAACCCCCTTACTTCAGGCAATGCTTATATTTATAATGCTTATGTTATTTATCACATACATATGAGTCATTGATATCGGATTTCATAATTGCCATTTTAATTAATATGAACTTAATATATTTTTGTGCAGAACTGATGTAAAAGCAGAAGGTTATGTGTACGAAGCCAACAACATTTGTCTTGTTCCTTTAATGGCATAAACTGCTCCAACTTCTTCCTGCAACAAATAGAACTACGGAGAAATAAACAAATAAATAATATATTTGATCAAATCCCGTTGAAGCATAGTAAAATAACACGAACAGCCGCCTGCTACCATTAACAACCTGCTTATGATCCGTTCTACAGAGGGGCATTGTACACAGTAAAAAAATAGCTGTGTTAATTCAACACAATGCGGTGTCCCAGCGTGACTACCACTTTTTGTGTGTTAAATAAACACAACACTCGGTGTTGATTACTGTACTGGGAGAAAAAGTTACGGCTGCAGCGAGATTTGAACATGGGTTGCTCAGTTAGAAATCGAACGTCTTACGCAAATTGTCAGGCAGAAAAAGCATTAGATGCAAACGATATTTATTGAACCCCATTTGAATTAAACGATTACACTATAGATTCAATCAGTGTAGGAGATCAAATATATGTTGCTGAACCCCCAAAGCAAACTAAGTTACTTGCACGACTTATTCCATGGTTTAATCACTTCCTATTTGTCAATTGAGAACCAGAATTCTCATTCATTGATAATATTCTATTTCTATGAAAGCAAGCAAGATAACGACAACCAAACACTTGACCAGCATTACGGCTTTTTTTATCGTAACAACATGTCAAATGCTGCGCTTACTTTCATAGAAATGGAACATATTCTCAGTGAATGCGAATTCTGATCCCTAACTGACAAATGGAAAAGTGATTAATTCATGGCATAAGTCGTGAGAGTAATTTTGTTTGTGTTTGGGGTTCAGCAACATGTTTTTATCCTCTATACTGTTTGAATCTAATTTTTTTTTGTGTGTGTGGCTATTTTGCCCAAATGGTAAGATACTGGACTTCTAACTGAAGAACCCATGTTCAAATCTTGCTGCAGCTGTAACTTCTCACCTCAGTACCGAAATCAACACTGTGTGTTGTGTTAATTTAAGACAAAAAGTGGTAGTCACGCTGTGACACCGCATTATGTTGAATTAATAGAGCTATTTTTTTACTGTGTACCTTCTAAAACAAGTACACAGATATACAGCAACATGAGACCTGTTGCTCTGCATCCAACAAAGTTTACTGTTGAAATTACCCTGTTTTCTGTTCAAGTTCCCTCTCTACCCTGAATATATTTTCTTCGGAATGCAAAACGGCGTGATTAATTTACTTAAATTATATTATCCTTAGTATTAACTAACTGTTGATAGGACGATTTTTATTATGTTACGAGTGAGGGAAAAATCGTCAGAAAAACGAACCTGTTGTTTGCTAATTTCAATGAAGCAAGTCGCCTCTTTGCCCTAAATATTTTTTTCGTAATGCAAAACGGCGTGATTAATTTACTTAAACTATATTATCCTTAGTATTAACTAACTGTTGATAGGACGATTTTTATTACGTTACGAGTGAGGGGAAAATCGTCAGAAAAGCGAATCTGTTGTCTGCTAATTTCAATGAAGCAAGAGAAATATGCGGTTAAATGTATTCACTTCATGAATTTATTGAATTAAATTTTATTCATGGCGCTTTGGGCCTTTATAGTAGGATGACTGGACTTCCTGTTTTTAACGGGACTATCCTTTATTTGTCATGTGTCCCGTTGTCCCGGCAAATTATTAACAAGACAGCAGATGTCCCTTTATTGCTACAAAGAAGTTGTCAATCTGTTCACTTAACTTTTCTCACAAATAACTTCCAACAATTGCTTGGCAGGAGGCAGTATGATGACATCATGCTTTATGTTGTCTTAGTAGTTTCTGAGTTGGAAGTTGTTGAATGACGGACAGAGTTGTTGAGTAAGGATTCACAGCATTTGGTGCTTAAACCTGAAACGGATCGCCGCTATCACCACACTTATTCTCCTAAATTGCTCTAAATAATCCTTTTATTTGACTCCCAAGTGTATTATAAGGATGGACTTCTTTGTTTAGAAAAAAATAATAAAGAAAATTAAATTTTGAATACAAAATCTTTAATTAAGCTTGAACTTTTGATTTTCTTGAAATACTAATTAGTATTTGGTTCAATATCATACTCACATCCTCGATAAAGACGTTACACATTATATTTGTTCTTCACAACTGTAAAATACTTTTGTGTTGATGGATATTTAATATTATTTTGTTGATGTTAAGCAAACCATTCACCAACGAATATCACAAAATTTTACAATGACTTTAATTCATAATTTATCTTCATTTTCGGCAAATTGTACTATCTTTCAAGAAAGTAAATCCCATGCAGTGATGACAATTTTGGAAACAAATTTCCGTATGAAAAATTAAGCTCCTGCCAAACATATCGCATGTTTAGTGCTTAATTTTCAAGTTACGGTGTCAGCAATGAAGAGGAGATATATTGCAAAAGATTTCTCATACGATACAGACGTTTGAATGTGTTATAATAGGCCGGGCAAAATAGAAATCAGAAAAGGAAATAGATAGGAAAAGCAACAGTGCGAACGTGTGTGTGTGTAAGCAAGTAATACCAGATCTATTCGAAAAGTAGAACAAAAAAGTAATGACTCTCTAGTGTAGTGGTCTAGGTGCTGGCTTTTCGCGCTGAAGGTCGCGGGTTCGAAACCGTTTGTCTCCATGACATTTCTTTCCAAACTGTATGTTATTGAGAACTTTCAATAAATTCGTGTAGATAAAGATGCACCAGCCATCACTTGAACTGAAAGGGGTCAGGGGTAATCGAGTTACGTCAGCTTGTATACGTCATGGTCGAGTGAGTCTCACTGGCAGAAATACTCTCCCTAAGTTGTTATCAGTCAGCTCACCGGTTGAACCTTGTAAAATGCCTAACTTCCTGTCAAAATCATAGATGGACTATAAGAGTTATAAAGCATTAATCTCGTTTAGACTTCCTTTACAATCCGAAAATTACGCTAATATATAAACGTCATGAAAAAAAAAAAAAATAAGGAGATAATTTAAATTTTAAACAATTATCTTTGGCAGCTATACGACCCACTAGTCCACTACTGCAAAATTTACAAATCGGACTTTTTGTATTATTTCAGTGCAATGCTATTACTTCGTCTATGAAATCTACCGTTGTAGTTATCATATACTTTAGTAACAAATAAATAATGAAAACTGTTTCTAAGTAGTTAGAAACAGATACATTAAATTATTTTAGAAAAAGAAAATTTACTTCTTTTCAAAACACCAAGTAAGACTTTAAAAAAGTATCAGATAATACATTTTTTAAAAACAAAACTACGAAATAATTGTTAACGTTA